>JABCMI010000032.1:4220418-4378867 GCA_026261945.1 Hirschfeldia incana
AGGTTCACCACCATCGGACGTCTAGTCACTGCAATAATAACTTGAGATGCTCAAAGTGTTGTTTAATAACCATTCAATCATTACATGATATTTAAGTGTTTTGTCTTCACCAACACAATACCCAAAGTATATTTATATATGTGGTTAACCTGAGGTTATTGAATAATTATTGAAAAGTGACTCTGATACTATGCGAGTGACGATGAAGCATGAAAAATATCACTTGGTGATTACATGAGAGAATCGGCATATAACTCAAGTAACGGTGGCGGTAACCTCCTCTTATTTATGTTTCGATTTTTAGTAATTAAAACTTTCAACTAAAAATAAATCATATAAAACCCGTCAACTAAAAGTCTTACAAAATAAATATCTGGACTTTAGTTCCGTTAATGTATGTTAGAGCATGATTATCGGTGCCGATTTTTTAAAAAAATTTTTTGTTTTCTTTTTTAGTCTAGAATAAAATAAAAATTCAAAAACTAACCAATCGCGGGCTACCACGCGTCAGTGAGACCCGCAAACAGTGCAAGAAACACTCCAAAATCGATCATTATTTCATATGTTTTGTGATCGATTATTAACTTTTTTGCAGGGTCTACACTCTAAAAGACCCACTAAGACCCCACAATAAAGATGGTCTTACCTTCCGTCTAAAATATCGTGATAAAAGGTAAAACACATTAACAAAACTAAAGTTGAGAGTTTATTTTGTAAAAGTTTTAGTTAAAAGTTTTTTTTTACAATTCTTTTTTAGTTGAGAGTTTTAATTACGAAAACTCTTATTAATATAACCATTGTAATCCTAAATTTATAATTATAAACACTATTTAAAACTTAATGTAACTTAGAAATATTAAATTATTTGATATTAAATCATAAGTAGTGTAGAAAATAACTTATTCATGAAGTTTATCTTTTTTATTTAAAGTAGGACGCTAGTCTTTTTCCTACTTTTACGAGTTCCGGCTTTCGGGTGTAGTTTCTTTCTATCCCTAAGAAATATTGCAAGGTTATTATTCTCTCTCTCTATTATTTTTGAACCAATACATTTTACTTTTATTATATTAATAAATGAGCCAGCCATCGATCGAGAAAGAGAGACCACCACTGATCGACAACCTCCAGACCACATCGATCGACGAACACCTCTCACTTTTCGAGTGCGGTTACCAAAGATAGATATGGCATGAATCAATACACTTAGACCAACATCCATACCTTCATATACCCCACCAGACACCACCAGTACTAACCTGAAGATGCACAATAGCATGTGGAAGTTGATAAGGCTACTGAGGGGAGAACCTTAAGGAGAAGAAGGAAAAAGGTTGCCAAGCATCTGAAGAGTGGAGTCAATGAGAAGGAGATGGATAGTTTTGCTAAGAGAGTCCTAAGGATTCCAGCAGATAAGCCATTTGAGGAAGCTTACTTTACCCACAGATTGTGGATGTTTCTTCAGAGAGACCAAGAAAACTGAAGATGACATTAGGATAATGTTCGATCAGGTCAGAGATAAGATGAAGAATATGATTATATTGAAGAAGAAAAGTGATCTTCTGAAGTTTACAATACCATGCGTAGTGAAAGGTATTGAGTTCCCACATGCATTATATGACACATGAGCATCAATCAGCATTCTACCTAGGGTTATGGCAGACCAGCTATATCTAAAGGTAGAACCTTACAAAAAATCATTCACCTTTGTGGACTGTTCTCAGAGGAACTCATGAGGAAATATCAAAGACCTCAAGGTGCAGATTGGTAATGTCCTAGTTCCAGTTGATTTTCATGTTCTAGATATCAAGCTGAATTAGAACTCTTCTCTACTACTTGCAAGAGCCTTTTTGTCAACAGTAAGAGCAGTATGCAACATACAGACTAATCAGTTGTGCCTGACGTTCATAGACCCGAATGTCTACTATGATCCAATTCCAATTATCAAGCCACATACATCCTTCGGAAAGATTGAAGATGATCCATGACTCACAGCAGCATGCCACTGTGACGTTGATCGAGTATTCCACGTCGATCGACTCCCACAAACCAACATCGATCGACAGTGCCACTAATCAGCCATCGATCGACAACCACCGAGAAGAATCGATCGACAGTTCATCCACATCAGAACATGACGATTGGCCAGCACAATGTTATCCGAGTTTTGCACTAGAAGCCGCTACATCATCATAACATCTGGATGAATATGATGAGGATTATGATGAGGAAAAAGATATGAATATGATGAGGATTATGATGAGGAACAAGCTATAGAGTATCGGGGTACTTGTGCTGAGGAAGATAGATTTTTTATCAAAATTCCTATGGAATAAGGAATGAAACATCGACCAACAGAAACGTCTCAACATCGATCGACACTCATCTTCACAAGGTAGGACGAGCACGAGGATCGACCAAAATTGGCCACTACACATCGGTCGACAAAGGAGTCGAAGATTCAATTGCAATATGGGCAGATGATAACTGTCACGAGAGCTATGCAGTAGATACAACAATACATGAGCCACAAGCAGATGAGTTTTATGAAGGATTTACTACAGAAGAACTCTACAACCTCAAGGAACTCTTCTATTGATTGTGTTCTTTATTGAAAGCATAAACCTCAGTGGCATATAATTTTTTCTTTTGTTGATAATCAATTTAAAATTTCAGCAAAAAAAAAAGAATTTACTAATGTGTGACTTAAATTAGTGTCACTCATATATATATATATGAAATATTGTAAAATTGTGTATACAATATTTAACACTTTTTATATTTCATTTCAAAATCATATTTATACTTTATTAGATCAATTGTCATTTCGCATTTATCCTTATGTTTCTTTTATAGGTATTTATTATATAAATTCTGATTATGTGAGTTAATAAAATTTGATTGTTTATGTATGTCAAAAAATATTTTAAATAAATATATATATACATGAGTTAATTTTCATTAAATAAATAAATAAAACTAGCGATTGTGGATTTTTCGGGTCAAACTAGATCCTTTTTTATCGGAAATTAAAAAGATATATAGGTTAAAATAGACATGTTTCAATATGTTATTCATCTATAAATGTACTCCATTGTCTTTCTGATTTCTAAAACACTTATTTAATTATTGAAGATGAAAGTTGCTTTCAAACCTTGGTTGATCGGTTTCGTTATGCTTACACTTCTTCTGCTTGGTTTGTATTTACATTTACATTTACAATTTTATTAATATGTTATGTAATAATTCCAAAATAAAGTTTATTGATGCCGTGTTAATTTATATACCTATATAAATTGAAAATCTACTTATATAATATTGAGTTCAATGATTTTTGAAGAATAATCAATAATTTAGAAAGAAGATGTTCATATATTGTTTTTTTCTATAAGTATGCAGAAAACTCTCAACACATTTGTTTTACAAAAAAAAATCCGTTTTAAATATGAAAATTAATATTTTGTTTTAATTATTATAGTACCAGGAGAAACGAAGCCTGTAGAAAAGTCTAATGAGAAAAATAACACACGTCGGCCATTTCTTCATCCTAACGAGCAATGTCAAGTAACTTATCCTGGAAAATGTGATGAAAAACTCTGCAGAACCACATGTGACAAAAATCATGGAATAGCGGCTCCTGTCTGCTTAACAGCACCAATGGAATGCCGATGTCGTTTTCGATGCCCTTCCTAATTTTCTATTTACACTTAAACTCTCAAAAAATATTTATGATAATACTATGCATTTTTTAAAGAAAAGAATAAGAATTTTAATAAATTTTTGCTGGTTTTTTTGGTTTAATAAGGTGTATTATGTTACTGAAAATAAATATAAATAACAAATATTGATAAGTGTTTCTTCCTTTATAATTTTTGTACAACTAGGTGGATAATACTAACACATATGTACAGGTATAAATATCAACTTTAAATTTGATTTTTACATTTATCTATTATTCATGATGATGATCTAAATAATATGAAAACAAGATAGTGAGAAACTAACGATTCTTCCCCATTGGAACCGCTTAAGGACAATCATCATTGATAACACATTTCACATATCTAATAATTAATTAATTATTGAATTAAATAAATAATTTTGAAAGATTAAGATAAATTTTAAAAATAAATAATTAATACTTACCTCAAAACACTTGAACCACGTCCTTTGAACGTAGTCAGGTGTAAGAGTCTAGTTCCGATGCGGTTCAGTGAAATACGACTTGATGCAATCTGAAACAGATGATCCATCTTAAACCAGCAAAATTTTTGAGGAACAATATATAAAATTTAAATAATTATAAATAAAATAAATATGTAAATAATTAAAATTAAAGTAAAAATTGTTACCAAACTGTGTTTGGTGGTCGGTCGGGGTCGATGATGGTTAAACCTTACCGGCCAGGCATTTGGAGCAGGTCCTCGACTGTATATAAACCTGGCAAACGGAGAATCGGGTGGCACCATAAAATTCGGATGAACTCTTCCCAGATTCCCGGCAGGTTCTGCAGGAGGTGTGGAAGCATCTTTAGGATGTGGCTGAGGTCGCGGAGGAGGGTGCAGATGTATATATACATAACAAATCAGAACAGTATTAAAATAAATTTTAAAGACCAATAAAATACTTAATATAAAATATAAATATAAATATAATTCGCATGTAGCAAAAATGTTGTCAAGGTTTCAAGTAATGTATTCAACATCTACTCCATTTCCCATTGCCTCAGTTATAAATAAACATTTTGGTATATCAAATAACCATATGAATTGTTTAATATAAGTACTTGACGATGTCAAAAAAAATACCTATTTAACAGAAAGGTTAGTTATCATCTTAAGATTAGTCAAGATTTTATTTTGGTAAATTAATATAACTTATTGAAGCTTCAAGAGATAATGTATGAAACAACTTTATACGTATATTTTTATCAACATTTTTTATATGTATACTAAATTTTGACCTCCGCTTCAAAATGCAGATTTATTTTTACAACTACAAAATATTTTTCATATGACTTTATATATATTTTTCATATGACTTTATATATAAGATAGTGTATAGATGTAGACACATTTATTGGAAACCAAATTAACAACACTAAAACTGAATCGAATTCATAAATAACCAAACATATTATATATCTCTAGAAACAAAAAAGACCGGAACCAAACTACGAACAAAATGTTTATATACCTACAAATATTAACTATATTTAATTTATAAATAACCATATATTAAAAATATTATTTATTAACCTTATACTTTTTATCCTAAAATTTAAAATTATCCATAACTGAATCGGAACCAAATCATGAACCGGTTTTCATATCCCTATACATATTAATTTAATTTCTAAGTAACCAAATATAATAAAAAATTACTATTTATTAAATATATTTTTTAATCAAATTACCTGAATATTTTTCTATTCAAAAATTCAAAATTGTAACTAATCTAAGTAAGAAATTGGGGGCAAAAGATTATTTGGAATCAATAAAATAATAAATTAATCAATATATAAACAGCAAAAAATATATAGATGTTAGATAATATGATTATCCAATGTAAAGGATAATGTTTATCCTTTTGTTTTGTCTTTTCCTATTATGTCGGTTTGGTTACACCGACTTACCCCCCTATATAAATGATCACCTCACGATCATTTGTAATAATAATGAGAAGAGAAACAAGTCTTACTCTCTCTACATCTCCATCTTCTTCGTACACAAAACATATATAAATATATATAATTATAATAATCAATATCATCTTAACCAAATATATATAGTTATTTGTATTTCTACTTGATATTTTACAACACGTTATCAGCAGGACGAGCTCTACAACCTCAAAGAACTCTTCTATTGATTGTGTTCTTTATTGAAAGCATAAACCTCAGTGGCATATAATTTTTTTCTTTTGTTGATAATCAATTTAAAATTTCAGCAAAAAAAAAGAATTTACTAATGTGTGACTTAAACTAGTGTCACTCATATATATGAAATATTGTAAAATTGTGTATACAATATTTAACACTTTTTATATTTCATTTCAAAATCATATTTATACTTTATTAGATCAATTGTCATTTCGCATTTATCCTTATGTTTCTTTTATAGGTATTTATTATATAAATTCTGATTATGTGAGTTAATAAAATTTGATTGTTTATGTATGTCAAAAATTATTTTAAATAAATTTATATATACATGACTTAATTTTCATTAAATAAATAAATAAAACTAGCAATTGTGGATTTTTCGGGTCAAACTAGATCCTTTTTTATCGGAAATTAAAAAGATATATAGGTTAAAATAGACATGTTTCAATATGTTATTCATCTATAAATGTACTCCATTGTCTTTCTGATTTCTAAAACACTTATTTAATTATTGAAGATGAAAGTTGCTTTCAAACCTTGGTTGATCGGTTTCGTTATGCTTACACTTCTCCTGCTTGGTTTGTATTTACATTTACATTTACAATTTTATTAATATATTATGTAATAATTCCAAAATAAAGTTTATTGATGCTGTGTTAATTTATATACCTATATAAATTGAAAATCTACTTATATAATATTGAGTTCAATGATTTTTGAAGAATAATCAATAATTTAGAAAGAAGATGTTCATATATTGTTTTTTTATGAGTATGCAGAAAACTCTCAAAACATTTGTTTTACAAAAAAAAATCCGTTTTAAATATGAAAATTAATATTTTGTTTTAATTATTATAATACCAGGAGAAACGAAGCCTGTAGAGAAGTCTAATGAGAAAAATAACACACGTCCGCCAGTTCTTCATCCTAAAGATCAATGTCAAGTAATTTATCCTGGAAAATGTGATGTCACACTCTGCAGAACCATATGTGACAAAAAGCATTTTCCAGCGGGTCATTACTGCTTAACATCACCAATGGAATGCCGATGTCGTTTTCGATGCCCTTCCTAATTTTCTATCTACACTTAAACTCTCAAATAATATTTATGATAATACTACACATTTTTCAAAGAAAAGAATAAGAATTTTAATAAATTTTTGCTGGTGTTTTTGGTTTAATAAGGTGTATTATGTTACTGAAAATAAATATAAATAACAAATATTGATAAGTGTTTCTTCCTTTATAATTTTTGTACAACTAGGTGGATAATACTAACACATATGTGCAGGTATAAATATCAACTTTAAATTTGATGTTTACATCTATCTATTATTCATGATGATGATCTAAATAATATGAAAACAAGATAGTGAGAAACTAACGATTCTTCCCCATTGGAACCGCTTAAGGACAATCATCATTGATAACACATTTCACATATCTAATAATTAATTAATTATTAAATTAATTAAATAATTATTTGAAAGATTAAGATAAATTTTAAAAATAAATAATTAATACTTACCTCAAAACACTTGAACCACGTCCTACGAACCAAAAATATTAACTATATTTAATTTATAAATAACCATATATGAAAAATATTATTTATTAACCTTATACTTTTTATCCTAAAATTTAAAATTATCCAAAACTGAATCGGAACCAAATCATGAATCGATTTTCATATCCCTATACATATTAATTTAATTTCTAAGTAACCAAATATAATAAAAAATAATATTTATTAATACAATTTTTAATCAAATTACCTGAATATTTTTCTATTCAAAACTTCAAAATTGTAACTAATCTAAGTAAGAAATTGGAGGCAAAAGATTATGTGAAATCAATAAAATAACAGAAATTAATCTCTTATATACTAAAGCGCAAGTCGCTTGAGCAATAAGAATTTGACATATGGCACTGATTTAAAATTTAATTTAAAAAAAAAATATAAATACAAAGATTTTTTTGAAGAAAATCGTTTATCTATTCACATAACTGAATTCTTTTGCTTTTTTTTCTTTAAAAAATAGATAAAATAAAAAATCTAGAATATCTCTTCCACTACTTCATGATCTCTAACCGTTAGCTTTCTCTTTATAACGTTTGACTCACGAGTCATGATGCTATAGATTCTTCTTAACATGCAAACACTCCGTTTTGTTTTTTCTCTGAGAGTTTGATGAAACTTCAATTTCTAACAACACAGATGACTTGATTTCTAACGATTGTATGAACACTGTCAAGAGTACAGTTCTTTTTCTGGGATGACATGGCGAAACAGTTGCATAACAAATTAACAATACTCTTCAAAAGAGACATTTTTTCAAAGTTGAAAGATGAAGGTTAAAATCCAGATTGGTGAGGCTAATTAGTAAAATACATCTAAACAGTTTAATTTCAAATCATTATTTATGTCATGTTGATTTTTTCATGAACCTTTTTCTTTTCTAATATACTTAATTATGCTTTTTTCCTTTCCCTTTTCTTTTTTGTATGTTGGCAAAAACTACATATTTCTGCAATATTATGATAAAAAGGTGAACATCATAAATTATGTCCCTGCCGTTTTAAAAACTGACTAGATTGATTCTTGATATGCTTGCATTTTTATTGGTTGGAGTGGTGATAATTTGAGAAAGATAGGAAGCTCACCTTACGGATTTATAAGGCTCTCTGATAAACTCTAGAAGCACCACAAGAGAAACAAAAGAAAAGATAATGGGTTGAAAAACTATAATGGAAAAAAAGGCGGGACTTAAATAGTAGATTAAACCAGAAGGAATCTCATGTATACTTGCTAGATGAAGACTTGATCTCAGGTTAGTTTTTCTTATTTTATATACGTTTTAAAATTATATAGAGATGTTATTTTTGTTTACTTTAGGAGTAACATACACATATGTTTTTATTTTTTTATACAATGTTACAGATAAATACATAGAGAAAAACTAAAAACTACAAAAGATAACGTCAGATATTCTACAAAATATGGTCAGCATCTTTTTTACAAGAGCCTGAAATTCATATCATTTTGTTGGATTGGAAAAAGAGAAATCAATATTTTACCTTTATATTTTTTGGGTCTACAATGAACTATTGTAAAATATAGGCAGTAAATTTTTTTAACCCTACAATATTTTTTTTGTTGTAATATTTACATATTATATTAAAAAATATATGTACATATAATAATGCCCGTGCATATATGCACGGGAGAGAATACTAGTCAATATATAAACAGCAAAAAATATATAGAAACATAAACCACGCGTAGCTCATTTCAAAAATCTAGTACAGATAAAAGGATATCCTGCTACCATCAGCCGCAAAGTTTTGTTATTTTCTTGGAGGTCATCCAAATACAAATATCAAATAAATAAGAATTCACCGAGCATCGATCTCTGAAAGCGTGTAGCGGTTGACTGTACAGGAAGTAGATGTGGAAGATTCACCCTTCAAGTTTGAAGAGGAAGGAATCCCACTTTTGCCTTCATCAATTGGGTAACAGCCAGGGCGTTTTGGCATTTGAATCACAATTTTTTCCTGTTGGAGTTGGGCCACGACTAGGGATATTTTGGGTCTGTCCCTTGCAAAATATTGAGAACACAGAAGTCCCACTTCAATGCATCTCAACACTTGCCAAGACTCTACACACTCTTGTCTGATCTTCTCATCGATGATTTCACTCCAGTTTCCTTCATTATATTTGTTCCACGCCTTTTCAACAAAAAACAAAGAAAACACAATTTGATCGTTTCTGTTTCATTCATATGTTTTTTCTATTTCTCAAAGAGGCAAAACATATCAACTCTAAGAGAAAAAGCTTACGTAGCCGAGAAGATAGCCAATGGAAGAGGAGAATGATCTGTTCCTTTTCCCGTTAACAATTTCAAGAACAATAACCCCAAAACTGTAGACGTCGGACGCAGATGAGAATATGCCATCTAAGAGGGATTCTGGCGATATGTAGCCTCTGCATAATAACGAATCAAAACACTAAGAAAATATACTATTTAAGAGATGAAGAAAAAAAGATATAAAGTTTTGCTAACATACTTCGTTCCAGCAGTATGCTGTGTGAAAACTTCCTTCTCGGTCCTTGCACACATTCGGGCCAACCCGAAATCAGATATCTTTGGTGTCATATCTCTGTCAAGTAAGATATTATCAGGTTTCAGGTCCCGGTGTAGAATCAGATCGTATCCCCCTTCTTCTATATATGCTAGGCCTTGAGCTACACCCTTGATAATATGAAATCTAGTTTCCCAATTTAGCTCACCACCACCTACAAAACCGACCAGAATATATATATATATATATATAATCAATCTTCTTTGCTTATAGTTAGTTATTATATATATATATATATATATATATATATATATGCTTCCTTTCGATCAAAACAAATATATATATATATATATATATGCTTCCCAATCAGAATTAAAACAGCTAACCGAAAAGATGCCGTTCTAAGCTGCCGTTGACTAGATACTCGTATATCAATAGCTTCTCTTCCTTGTAAGCGCTCCAACCATACAGGCGGACGATGTTGATGTGTCTAAGGCGTGAAATAGACCTCACCTCGGTACGGAACTCATCCAACCCTTGTTCCGAGATTTTTGAAAGTTTCTTGACAGCGATTTCTTCCCCGCTGGCTAACACACCCTGGTCATACATACACACATACCATAAAATTGATTAAGCACTGAAATTCAAGAACCCTTCATGGTGTCAACTAGTACAATGCAGACGCATGATGCAGCAGAGAGGACTTTAAGAAAAGAAAAAAAAAAGATTGATTTACCTTGTATACATACCCAAACCCACCATGTCCGATCTCTTGAGAGAAGTTGTCTGTTGCTTTCAGTATCATCGCAAAATCCATTGGGGCAGATAGTGGATCCTCTATTGCGTTTTCTCTTTCCCCCGGCATCATTATTTCTTCAACAAAAGATAAAAAAAAAAATTAGAGAAGATCAGTTATAAAGACTACATACGTATGCAATTAAAACATACATAGTAGTTAGTAATATAGATGATCTTTCTTTTGCTCAAAAAACAAAAAAAAAATAAAATAAAAATATGAATTTCCTCTTTCTTTACTTACCAATTGATGCTGCAGCGGTGGTGGCTCTTTCTCTTTCTCGTTCTCGTTTTCTTTCTCTCTCTCTCTTCTTTTTCCTCTTGCAGTAGCAAAATAATGCAAAAAAGGCCAAAACCACCGAGATGCAAACACAAGTACCTACGATCAATCCTGTTTTGCTTTTCTTCTTCCCTGGGAAAGAAAGAAAGAAAGAGAGAGTTATAAAAGGAAATAGATTCCAAAGAGTTGAGAAGTTAATTATTAATGGAATTACCAGTCGTTCGCACGTAAAGGTCTAGACCCTCGTTGGAATAACTGCGAAGATCAACTAAGTCTCCGCTCCATGTTATACAGCTCTGGTTACCAGTTTCTAGGCTTATGCTTATAGAATATGCAGTACAAGTGCAATCCCCGAGGCAAACCTTACCACATTGTTCTGGCTTGGTGATGGACGGGTTAGATTTGGCGTCGTAGCTTTGTGGAAGATTCATTTTCCGAACAAGTGAGAAATGGTCTCCGTTGCAGGTTCCATTCTTTTTCCGCACACACTCTCTTGTTGTCACGTTCAAGCCAGTACTGTACGCAAAACCTGGGATGCATTCACAAACAAAAGATGACGAAAAGACGCGACAATAAGCGTTGCGAGGACATAGGTGATACAGATCGCACTGTTCAAGGGATGAGTTCCATTGCTGGTCCCACTTTTTGCTTCTTTGATTCCAGGTGTACTCTCTCAGTAGTCCCTCATAGTCTAGCTGCACTCTTGTGTAGGATCTGTTGCCTGATGAAGTAATTGACAAATACGAGACACGCCGGTGCTTCCGTTCTAGTCTAAACAGGGGTGTGGCTCCGATGAACTTGTTACCGTTCCAAGGACCGCTCCTGTAGAGAGTCAAGTAGGCTTTATTATGCCAAATGGCAAGAACGGGAAATTCTAGACTTTCGAATCTGAAGTCGTAATTCCCTGGTTGTGGATCATCAACCGCCCTCCACGAAGTCAGATACTCGTAATTTGAATTCCATTGTAGTTTCATCTCAGGAAGTATGGTATCAGTGGGTTCACTGAAACTTTCCCAAAAGAAATCTTCAGGATTGTCGTTGTTGGGATCTTTGAGAACGAGATTGCCGTTTTCCAGAAGCTGAGCAACTGCCGTCGTTGAAGACGAATTACTCTCTCTTCTTTCACTTCTAGTCGTCGAGACAACAACAGCTGCGTTAGAGTACCTGTCCCGGATAACCAACTGATCATCATCATCGATCTCTAAGGTCCCGTTAGAGCTGTGTAAAGGTTCTTTTCTATTACCTACCCAAACATAAGTTCTTTCCCCTAGATTTTTGTACCAAATTCCGATAAACCAGCTCTCCTTTCCTGGAAATCTAAAGAACCCAGCTTCAAATGTACCTCTAGAAGACACGAGTGTGCCTCCCTTTACTGTTGTAACCCATCTATCTCCCCTCCTTAAGATGTCCCCAGAGTAACCGTACTTAAGCAAGAAGAATGAAAGAAACAAGATGTGTCTGAACGACATTATCCTCCTCCTCTTCCTGCTCCTCCTTCTTCTTCTTCTTCTTCTTCACTTTTGTTCTATTTTCAGTTTTTTTTTTTTAACTTGTATATGATTGGTAGGTTAGGCGTTATAACATATTATACCATCGAAGGAAGCGTTTGTGACCAACCCGACTCTAAGCCTAGGTGATGCAATGGCCCCCAATTTATTGTTAAGGTATGGCGCCTCCGTAAGTTTTATTGCATGTGGTTGACAATCCTAAAAGAAACAACTTTTTCTTTTGTGGTTAGTTATTGTTTGGTCTAATAGTACAAATGAAATTACATGTCACAATATTAACAACAGTTTCTCGTGAAGGAAACTTGTGATGGGGCATACTTGCAAAGACATTCAGCCCATGAGACTCTAATATTGCGTGACTGCCCGTAGAGGAGGCGTAACAAGTTGTGTATCTCATTCTTGAATGTTATAGAGGTTTTTAATTCACTAATCGCTGGGGGGACTTCATATTTATTCAGTACATTGAAAGTTTGATAAATAAACATAGATAGTAATAACATGTTTCATGTGTATAAATCAAATCTCAGAAAAGCAAATTACATTACATAAAAAAAAAACACATGTTTCTAAGCATCATCATCCTGTCTCCAAATCCTGATGGTTTTATCTAAATGATTAGCGGAAGAAGCAATCTCGTTATGAACAGGATGGCAACTCACAGAGATAACAGCGTCAGTGTGGCCTTGTAGTCTCTGCAGTATAGTTTTATGCTGAAGATCCCACAGATACACACAGTTGTCTTCAGATCCGCTCACAATGTACTTGCCGTTGGTCACAGAAAAGGCGGATGTGATGCAGAATACTTTGTTGGTATGTCCTGTGTATACCTTTATAAACTTCCCAGTTGCATAGTTGGACAGCTTCTGTGTTAACCAAATGAAAAAAGAATTTAAAAAAAAAAAAAAAAAGAAGTTGTTGTCTATGTTCTGGGGTGATTCATTCAGCTTACGAGAGTACTATCAAGAGTGGCAACGAGGATGAATTTGCCATTAGGAGAGAACTTGGCGAAAGAAACAGCAGGAGACTTGTCATCAATCAAAGTCTTCAGACAAGTCCCTTCTTTGGCATCCCAAATCTTACAAGAACCATCGTGACTCCCCGACACAATCAACGACCCATCGCGATTGAAATGCACGCTCGTGACAGGCATAGAGTGAGCCTTGATGACCCGCACGCACCTCCCCGTCTTCACCTCCCAGATCCGAATCGTCTCGTCGAACGACCCGGACACGATCAGGCTCGACGGAGGGTTGAAGTTGACGCAGAAGACGAAGTTGGTGTGGCCTCTCAGCACCTTGAGGCACTCGTACGGAGGAGCCCTCGCGTCCCAGATGCGGAGCGTGCAGTCGTCGGAAGCGGAGCAGGTGTAGTGAGAGTCGGAGGACCATGCTAGATCGGAGATGCCGCTCGAGTGGCCTTCGTAGCGGTGGATTAGGGAGTAGCTCGTCGCGGACCAGAGGATCATGGTTTTGTCGAGGGAGGCGGAGGCCAGGAGGTTTCCGTCGTTGGAGAATTTCACGCACGAGATCGCCGCCGTGTGGCCTTCTAGGGTTTTCAGGTGACGGTAAGGCTTGAAACTCGGGCTGGTCCCACTCGTGCCTGCGTTAACGCCACCGTTACCGACTCCGTTACCACCGCTTGGCATCGCGCCGTCCGTCCGTTCGATCTTCTGGGGGGGGGGGGGGGGTCTAGTGGAGAAAAAAAATGAATATTTGTAAAATTCATTCATGATGCGTGTGTACCGATACACATATTCTGTTACTCTGTTCTTCCCTCTCGGTTCGGTTTGGATCAATCGGTTTTGTTTCGGTTCAATACGGGTTTACCATAGTCAGGGTCCCTTACCAAATTTAATCAAACCGAGCAACATTTACCTTTTTATAAATTTCTGTTTTCCAACTTTACTATATTTTCATCAGTCCTTTTTTTTTTGCTCAACCTTTTCTTTTATTCATTAATCTAATTATTAAATGTATTTTAGATATGAATTTAGATTAATGTCAAATTTATTAGAGTTTGGTTTAGTTTCAGTTCAAATTAAATACAAATTCGTCAATGTTCACCTTTTTTTTTTTTTGAAATTGACAGTTCGAATTTGGTTTCAGATATTGAAACCGGATGGTATTGAAACCCAATCGTTCTCACATCCGCAGTTTTGCATACATTGATGACTTGCATTTATCATGTTCTTTCTCTCGGTTTGGCGTGGATCAATCAATTTGTTAATCGGTTCGGTTTATTTTGGTTAATTAAATAAAGGATCTCTTAACATATTTAAACCGTAAAATCAATTGTAAATTTTGGGTTTTCTGGTTTTCTGGTTTTCAGGACTTTTATGTTCAAAAGTCTAATTATCAAATGTTCTTTTTATCTAAATTCAGATTAATGTCAAAATTAGAGATACAAACTCTTTTGTGTTCACCTTTTTTTTGAAATTGACAGTTAAGACCCCGAAACCGGATGGTATTGAAACCGATTGTTCTTCCTTTTGCAGTTTTTGCATCCTACTAATTACTAAACCGGGTTAGCTGATGTTTACGTTACATGTATGAGACTTTCGCCGTTTTAGAGCCAAGTCTGTGTGACCTCTGTCCCTACTCTGTGTACTCTTAAGTCAAGAGTCAAACACAGACAAAACACACAAGGCTGAACCGTCCTTTTATCGCGTCGCAGAGGTTGATGTACGTTTTAGTTATATCAGTAAGGGAATCAATGACGAGAAGATATAGAAAGTACTTTTCTTTTGACCCAAAGAGTTGCTTTTGAAACTTGTTTTTTTGTCTCTTCTCTCTGTTCCCCTATTTTACCCTCAGGAATCCTTTCTTCTCTTTCTCACTCTCTCAATTCCTCAGAGTTCAAACATACTCTTGCAATGGCTGCCCCTGATAGTCTTCCTCGTTTCTTCAAAGTTTTCATCTCCCATTTTAGCTCAGACTCTATGGTAAACATACTTTCTAGCTTTTTTTTTATCGCTTTGGGTCTCTTTCTTAAAACTTGCGAAAGCCTCTTGCTCTGTTTCACCTTTTTTGCTTCTTTTACTCTGTTTTTTGGGTGGTAAAGATGTTAGCTTTACATGTGAATCAGTTTCATTTATGCAAATTTGCACTAGAGATGTTTAAACATAGTTGTTTTACTCAGATATGTCATATATATATATATATATGTACCTTTTGTGTGTTTGTGTTTGGATAGTTTGTGTTGTAGAGAGAGGTTTTTCTCCTTCAGATTTGAATGTAAAGTCTCTACCTTTTACATGAAAATCAGTTTCATTTTATGAAATTTGAATATACTTCTTTTACTCAAAGATTTGTTCATTGCTTAGCATATGTTCATAACTCAGATTTGTTTTACTCTGTTTCTTTTTGTGTTTGTTGCTTTATCTCACGAGTCTTGGCTTAAGAGTTTGTACTAAAAACATTTTTTGGGCTGCAGCTTATACCCATCTCCTACTATGATGAACTTCCACGTCATCTGCCCAAGACGGCCATCCTCCAAGGCACTGGTGGATGTGTTTGGAAGGTAGCCATGACGGTGAAGCAAGAGGAAGAGGAAGTGTACTTCGAACAAGGATGGCCCAAATTCGTCAAGGATAATGATCTCGTCGATGGAGACTTTATGACCTTCGTTTATAACGGAGACAACGTTTTCGAGGTTAGCATCTATGGCCTTGATGGATGTAAACAGGCTAGAGCAGTGGCTGAAGTGGAGGATGACGATGATGAAAAAGAAGACAGTATCTGTGCTCTAAGCAGCGATGACACTAGTGCTGAATCTGAGAAGGCTAATACAGTTCAGAGAAGCAATGACAAAGGTTAGTTGATTCCTTCTTGCATCCTTTAATGAGAGGTCTTTTTATTTAGACTTATTGTTGTGTTTTTGAATTTCTTTTTTTTTTCAGGAAAGGCAAAAGTGGAAGCTGTGGATGATTCTGATGATGAAGAAGCAGACAGTGTTTATTCTCTTAACAACAGCAAAGATACAGACACAGGCAGTTCTTCTGAAATGGCTAATACAGTCTTGAGAAGCAAGAACAAAGGTCTGACAACAACAGATTTTTAAGCTTTTATTTCATTCATTGTATAAGACAAACAAAATGCTTGGTCCCTCTTGAACAGGAAAGTCGAAAGAGGAAGTGATTAAGGAGGAATCTGATGACAAAGAGGACAGTGATCATTCTCTAAACAGTGAAGACAAAGAGACAGACACTGGTTCTGAATCCAAGATGGCCAAGAACAAAGGTTTAGTTCATTGTTGCCTTCTTTTTTTAACATGGCTTGAGTTGAGTTTATGTGATTGCTTTATATAGTTTGTCACTGAGATTCTTTTTCCAGGAAAGAAGAAAAAGAAAGTTATGGAGAGTTCTGATAGTGATTATGCTGAAGAGTTTGGCCGCTTGGATTTGGAAGAGGACTCCAGCAGCAGTGACAGTTCTTATGCTCCAGATAGTGAAGACACAGCCACTCATGTCAAACGAAAAGTGACAATTCCAAAGAAGAAAGGTAAAAAATACGTTCACCACTTTGATCATTTTGTGTAAATGACTTATATTTTATACAAAACTTGTTTTTCTTTGGTCTTCTTGAGGTTCACAAGGAAAGTCCAAAGTGATAAAAGATGTGGTTGAAGTTGGTGATAGTTCTTGTGCTGTGGAAGGAGTTAAAAAAGAGACAAAGACTAGGGAGAAAGGTATATTTTACACTATTTTGCTTATTTTCACTTTCATCACTTCCGAATACTGATACATGCGTTTCTCCTTTGTGATGGTTATACAGTAAAGCCCATAATCGAAAACCCGGAGGTGTATCTGGATGATCCAGCAAATATACATTTTGAGACAGGTGTTAAGAACAGGAAATTCGAGCTGGTAAAAAGCTACAGATTCTCTCTTTGAAAACATTGTTTATAGGGTAATAACTTGACGTTTGTTTGTTTGTTTTGCTTTGAACACACAAGTTGGTTCATGCACAGCTGGTGAAAGACTACTGCCTAAGGTTTAAAGACTACATTTACTACTTGGACCCGAAGGGGAAACTAGAGGCGAAAACAGCCAAGTGGAAGGACCAACGTGTATGCATCAAAAAATGGGTAAAGATCTGCGATAGGAACAAACTGACGAAACAAGACCGTGTCGTGTGCGAGCTCTTGCGTAAGAAAGATCTGGTTTACGCAGTTAAGATCCACATTATCCGTGCGGAACATTTGGTGTGAGTTTTGAGAAGAAAGAGGGGCATGGATGGGCTTACTCATCATTATGGATTTTAGTAGTTATGTTTCTAGCAATCAAATGACATGTAAGATGAGTTTACATCATCTACAAGACCTCAAATCAACTTTCATTTGTTTCTGTGTTTTCAATTCAGTAAAGAAACTTATGTTGTTTGGTTTGATCTGTTTGCATATGATCTTCAAAATCAAAGAAGCTTTGCTATAAAAACATTTGATGAATGATACTGAGATAAACTAATATATAGATTAGATACAAGGTTTTTAAGCGACGAATGATATGAATAGAGGATTGACTACGAAGTCTTGTTTTTGCCGTATATATCTTCAAAACCATCAGCTACTCTTTTCCTTCTTTCAGCAATCATTTCTGAGTAAGACTGAAACCCAAAAAAAAACACACACACACATACATAAACCATCAGAAAGAAGACCAAGTTTTGTTCAAAAGAACCAGCAGCATTGTCAAAAGATGTTACTAAGCATACCTTTGGGTAGCTATAAAGGAAGATGTACCACCAAGCACCAATCAAACCAACGGCAAGCGATGAAACCAAAACCGATTGTAGTATTGCCCAGCTACAAGCCACTATTGATAAACCCGTCACCACTATCGTCCATGGCTGACACCTGCAAAAAAAAACATGCATAGTAACATATGTCTGATCAAAAACCTGGAAACTTCTTGCTTGCAAACTCTAAGCGTTGTTGTCTGAAGATGTTAGAACTAAACTGAGACTTACCAGGAGGGCTTTGTGTCCCATACGGAATCGTATTCGAGAGAAAGATGATCCAAGTAACCTTCCATGTCGTCGACTCCGCCATTTTCATCGACGAATCTCGAATCATTCTGCTCTCTTCGATTTCCTCCCAAACCTAGAACTTTCGTGCAACTCCTTGTCTGCTTGAGGTTGAGTGAGTGAATATTTGTTCGGGTACTGATCATCGTAAATCGGGTTTGAGTCTGAATCCGAAACGGCGACAGAGGAACGGTGGAGATGGAGAGACTTCCCATTTTGAAAGAAGATAAAAGGATTAGAGGAGGACTCAATTCACACTAATCAAAACATTTGGGGCTGCTTTGTTGTGGTGCTGAATTATTTGGGCCTCTTAATAGGCTTGGTTTTTTTGTTTACGGCCCAATAAAAGGCGCCTATATTTTACCCAAAGCCCTTTCTGATAGTCAAGGTCAAAGACATTGCTTGCTGGCGGCTAATTAATAACGCGGGTAGCAGTGTAGATAAATTGAAATCGAGGGGTACTTCAATCTCAAACTAGATAAAGGTAAGGGTAGTACCGTAAATAGATGGAAAGTGAGAGATCCGGCACGTGAGATGATGAATTTCTGACCCTCCGATCAAAATATCTAAATCTTATCGCTTCTGGTCCCACTTCAATCGAACTTATCCACCTTACGTGAGCTAAGATCTGAGCGACACGTCATATTAAGATCAACGGTTGAGATCTCCCAGATCGTCTTTAAAATCATCACCACCTTCGCCAATTATATCGATCTTTCTCTACAACATCTGTGGAAAAAAATAAACGTTAGCTTTGCGATCTTGAAACTATTAGGGTTGATACCATGGGCTTGCTAGATCATCTTTGGGATGATACCGTAGCTGGTCCTCTGCCGGAGAACGGCCTTGGCAAGCTTCGGAAACACCATACTTTCAGTTTCCGGCCAAGCTCCGGCAATGGTACGACGTCGCTGATCATTATTTATAACTGAACCAAAAATTAGATCTTCAAAAATGAAACATCAAAGAACGGATAATATTTCGTGGCATGATCGTGCGTCTCATGTGTTGTTTGTTTTTTTTCCTAATTTGTCCGGATTAATTGGCCTTGATTTAGATAAATCGGACGTGAGACCGTACGGTGGAGATTCACCGGAAGAGGCAGTGAAAGTAACACGAAGCATAATGATAATAAAACCACCAGGATACCAAGGCGGTTCAGCTCCGGTTTCGCCGGCCGGTTCAAGTACACCGGTATCTCCTAGTCCTTTCTCTGGTGAGTTGTTAACTATTTTGATCGTTACTTTATTTCCATTAATCAGTTGGTAGGTGATACAGTTTCTGGTACTTAAGTTCGTTTAAGGGTAGTTTCGTCAATTTGTAGTTAGACATTGGCAGGATGACATGTAACAGTTGTCTGCATAGTGCACTCTTGTTTGTTTGGTTATTCTATGATATTATTGTCGTTTGATTTGTATAATATAGGTCGAGTTAGGTTAGCCGTCTTGTCACATACCTAACGTATTGTTTTTTTATGGCTGTTCATATTATGATTGATAGTTTTAAAAGATATATGTATGGTTTGGAGTGAATGTATGAGAGGTTACTAACGAGAAGTGGATCCTTTGGGATGTTAATGGAGCAAACGCAGGAGGAAAGGAACCCTTTCGGTTTAGGAGAAGGTCGGCTTCTGACGCGTTCGATAAGGCAGCAGGATCAGAGAATGGACCAAGGAACTCTCCTCCTACTTACGGCGTGTGATCTCTAATCTTTAACCCCAAGAGAGAGAAGAAGAAGAAAGAACAGAGTACCCCCCCCCCCCCCAAACGGTTTCGTTTTGACACAACAAGTGATCGTTGTATGCATATAGTTTGTGTTTCTTCATTTGGTAGGCCAAAGAGGTTCTCTTTTGTTTATGCGTGTATCAGTGGTGTTTCGTGTTTTTGTGATTACGTCTGTGTTTGTCTTTTCTTTTTTGTATTTATATGTCATCTCGTTTTCGAAAAGCTACTACGCGTCTGTACATTTTTGCTGCGATGATAGTGAAGTTATGTAGGTGCTTCACATTCGTTCTTTTTATCTAATAGTGATCCATTACATCCTTCACTCTGCTTTCTCCTTTTTGGGTATCATATGGGCCTTTATGATTTTCTAACAAAGTGAAGTATATATCAGAAACTAAATTTGATTTGATAATGACTGCAAAAGCGTTTTTAAACTTATCCTGAATTGATAAATTATCTTCCGTGTAAAATTAAAAAAAAAGGATGGATATTTAGGTGACACAGTGTTGAAACACTAGAGAAAGGTTACATCGAAGTGACCGCTAATAGCAGGCCGCCATGTTGTGGCCTTACATGTGATTAAATGAAATAGGGTTACTAACATATACTGATGATATATGCAAAAACAATATTCTTAGACAAGATAAGTTTTGACCATGTCACAGAAAAGCATACTTCTTGGCAAAATGTAGCACTTTCCTCCTTAAAACCTTTTAAAGTATATTTTATATGGCAATGCTAATAGTTTGAGGTCGAAGTGTTGAAAAACTTTGTAACGGTAGCAGGTATCAACAAATAAAAAATTCAGTTTCATCCAATCCAAGGCATACAAAAGTTGCTAATAAAAAGATTTAACGATTTGTCTGGACATAGAAGTTGATTTAGACTCCTACGAGCAAACTCTTATCCAATATTCAGAGTCTTTGGACAAAACCAAAACAAAAGAGAAAGGGAAGTTAGCTCATACAGCACAAATTTTATAACTTATAATGAAAACCATACAAAACTTTTTTTTATTACTACATCTTTTTTAATGCCTAGCGTGCCCTTTTGTTACGTTGTAACAAAAATCGTATTTACAATAATGCCATTACTTTTTTGTGCCACGTATGCAAAAACTTCGCTCCACGTCAGAACGCGCCTCAAAACTCAGTCGTAATGCGATACGAACTTCGTTATGGCATAGTTATAGTTACGACTCGGCTGACTTAAAGAGCGAGACTGACTTATGAGACACAGGCTGAGTTCTGTTCATAACTCAGTCTCGCGTTAAGGCTGACTTAAATTATTCAGGCTGATTTATGTGATAATGGCTGAGTTATTCTCACATGTTATGACTGACTTATAAATCGGCGGGCTGATTTCTGAAATTTTAGGCTGAGTTCTAGTTACGAAACGGCTGATTTAAATATCGCGGCTGATTAAATGATCATTAGCACGCTGACTTATGAGAGTTTACTGCGACTGAGTTACGTTTAATCAGCCGTAATAATCTGGGTAAAGTAAACTCAGCTGTTTTACGGCTGACTTTTTGGCGAAGATTAATTACTAGACTAGCATTCATTTCCCGGCTGATTTTCTAGAAGACACGGCTGACTTATTAGCGATTATCTTTATTACGACTGATTTATTAGCGAAAGATTAATTACTAAAATAGCATTAGTGTATCGACCGACTTATTGTGAACTTAGTGGCTGAGTTACTGTGGTTGAGTTAAGTGTTCGTAAAGTGGCTGACTTACCTCTTTTCCATGTCATCATCCATGTCATCAGCCATGTCATTACAACCGTAAAATTAGGGTTTATGTCAATACAAAGGGACGCCTCTCTCTGTTCTTCATATTCATCAACTCTTATTCTCTTTCTCGAAAATCTTATGGATCCGGTAATTATTGTTTCAGGTAACTGGATTAAGAAAAATAGATATGTATTCCAACCCGATAGCAGAGGATGTATAGTTCTGCAAACAGATGAGAAAACAACACTCGACGAACTCGCAAATTCAGTACTCGATGATTACGGTTTGAATGAGTGGAGTCATCAGATACAGCTTAGCTACATATTCTCGAATAAAGCTTTGAAAACAATGGCGCACGACACGCCACCAGTATACGTTTCCAATACTCGACAACTGCAAATTTTTTTAAGCCTAAGGAAGATCGAAAAATTACGTCTCTGTGTCGAGATTACGAAGGTTTACGAAGCAGAAGTCTCAGATGGTGAAATCAGCCGGAAAGACGAAGATTACGAAGCAGAAGTCTCAGAAGTTGAATCTAGATACGAAGATTACGAAGAGGTTTACGATGATGGTTTAAGTTTGGAGGAGGAACACGACGACAATGAGAATAACTTCTCTAGTATCTTGGACGGATCAAAACAGAAAGATGTTGAAGAAAGCGTTGAAGAAAGCGAAGAAGACGATGAATTTGATAGCCGATTTGATATGTTCGACGACTCAGATGGTGCATCATCAGAAGATGATAACTTCAGCTCATACGATGAGTCTCCAGCAGAAGACGAAGATTCACCGACACTACCCCCTAAAAAGAGATCTAAGAACTGGTGGATGGGCGGATCTAGAGGGGATCCATCGGTTCTAAGGGTAGAGATGTCTTCGCTAAACCTTGCTGTAGGGCAAAGATACGAGAGTAAAGCAGAGTTGGTAAGACGACTGAAACTTCTTTCAGTGAGAGATAAAACTGATTATGATGTGGAAGTATCCAATTCAGATTTACTCATTGTTAGATGTTGGGTTGGTGGATGTCTATGGAGAGTTCGTGCTTCAACACAAGGGGATTCTCCGGCATTCTATGTTCGTATTTACGATTCGTTACATACATGTTCTATAACTGAGCGTTCTAATCGATGTCGACAAGCAACACCAGATATTTTAGGGCAATTGTACAAGGACTATCTCGGCGACGTTGGTCCAGCCGTTCGACCTTCGAGTGTCGGAATAGCTATCACTAAGCAGTTTGGTCTCAAGGTAATTCTACGTTTTAGCTGAGTTACGTTTACGTTAGGCTGAGTTATTTATACGTTTGGGCTGGTTATCTATACATTTCGACTGAGTTAGTTAATTTTATTGGGCTGAGTTATTTATACATTTCCACTGAGTTATTTATAGTTATTGGGCTGAGTTATTTATACAGTGCGGCTAGGTTAGATAAGTTATTTGGCTGAGTAACGTTTTGGTTGGGCTGAGTTATTTATACGTTGCGACTTACCTTATTTGTGCAGATGACTTATTCGAAATCATATAAGACGCTGAAATTTGCAAGGGAAATCGATGAGGGAACACCTGAGAGTGGGTTTGAAAACTTGCCTTCTTACTTATACATGATAAGAAGTGCAAATCCGGATACAGAAACGCGTCTTCAAATCGATGAGTTTGGAAGATTCAAGTATGTGTTCCTTGCGTTTGGTGCGAGCATTAATGTGGGTTCTTAAAAACGACATAGCTGGGTTATAAAAAAGAAATGACTGAAATATAGTAGCGAAAGTCGAAAAAACATAAAGAGAGAGTCTAGCAACCAACAAAACACTAGACTCCTACAAACAAACAAGTTCAGTACAACCAGCCAAACAAACATCCGATCAAGAAGATTTAAGTCCTTCATCCGACATGCGACCTGGGACCTGCGAAAAAGAAGACAGTACAAGCAAGTTAAACCGAAAAACAAGACAGAACAAGCAAGTCAACTCCAACACAAAAGACTCACCATATACACACATCAATGGAGTTGTTTTCCCATCTCCAACAACATTGAACGCAATCAAGTCTCCTATGGCGCATCTGTTATCAAGACAGAACTGTCTCCAGCCTCTGCTGATGTAATACATGCCCTCTGATTCGCTAAATCGCAAACGCGCAGTCCATGAGTTTCCCTCTTTGTTCACAAGTATTACCTCTTGAAGTTGTTTATTCAAAGCATTCGAACTCGTAGCTCCCACATACTGCAAAGACCCAGCCGTAACATATGCGGTACTCAGCCATAAATATATAACTCAGCAAAATAGTATACATAACTCAGCCAAAAAGTTCACATAACTCAGCCAAAAAGTATACTAACTCAGCCAAAAAGTATACTAACTCAGCCAAAAGGTATACATAACTCAGCCAAAATAATATACTAACTCAGCCAACAAGTATACTAACTCAGCCAAAAGGTATACAAACTCAGCCAAAAGGTATTCTAAATTACTCACAAGTTTATCTTCTTCTAAATTTTTGTCGGTGACCTCAGCCTGAAAACTGTACTCGAATGAGATTGCCCCTGTTCCTCCTGGAACTCCGCCTGAAACTCCTCCTGAAACATAAGAAACACATTTCCACGTCACAACATCTCACAAGTTTGCTATGCTATTACTGTGACCTTTGATTTAAGCTTACCAAGCTCATCAGCCGTCTCGTCTTCTAAATCGATGAAGTGAGGATGTGTATACTGAATCTCACAACAGCTCGGCCCAAAAGGAGTGACATGAAACACCATGAGAAATAGAGAGTGTGAGCGTACGATGCCACTGTCGAAACCAGGAAGCAGAGGCTTCATGAAATGAGGATTGGTCGGAGTCACCATCTGCAAACAAATGAAGAACCAAATCGCCTTCCAGAGAGAAAACCCTTTTTTTCGGAGAGAGGCGCAAATGAGGAGAGAGGCGCTTACCTTGGAAGTGGCGACGTAAACCCTAATTTTTTCAACGCGTTTTTTCGCGGTCCAATCCCGTTTTTCAAGTTCCCGCACAAACATATTTTCAATTTCCCGCCCAACAGCTGGGTTAATGTCATGTTACGACTGAGTTATGTTTTGGATAATTTTATGTTTTAGGGTTTAGGGTTAAGTACTTAGGGGTTAGTGTTTGGATTTAGTGTTTATGGTTTAGGTACCACTATGGAATATAAGAAATTAAACAAATTCAGTGGAAAAAAAAATATATATATGGTATACTTTGTATTTGGTGCGTTTAACAACTATATAGTTACATAAAGTTTTAAGTATTTGTAACACAACTTATACCTCAAACAACATTATCAATTCGAAACTTGTAAATTAAATGAAGTATAATCATTCTCTTGATTACATATTCATCTAAAACTGATAACTTTAATTTATATTAACTTTTTAAAGTAAATTTCCCAATACTAGGGTATGTTTGTGGTTTGGCTGGATTATCGAAGCGAGACGGCTGGCTTATGGAAGCGATGTGGCTGAGTTATATAAAACTCTTTCAGTTTTAGGGTCTGTAAGAGGTTTGGCCGAGTTATATATATACAGAGATGTCTGGATTACATAAATGATGTGGCTGAGTTATATTAAACATAACACTAGCTAAAGTCAAATATAAATCGTTCAAAGGTTACAAAGCGGCAGAGTTATATAAATTCCTCAAATTGGTTATACACGTCATTCATTCCGGATTCAGCGAGGATATCTGCTGCCATCTTCATCTGTATACCTTGAATATTCTTATCATTTATCCCATCAAAAGTCACGCCAAGAGCTAAGCATTCCACAAACTTCAATGAATACACCCCACAATCGCCAGGTATAACATTTTGTGGAATGTATTTGCCTGTCCTCCTTCGGAACGCAAACTGCCTGTTTTTGTGGGGACGGTTGTTGGAAGGAATATTATCGTTCAGCATCGCAGGTAGCATTTGCGAAAGTGGCTTAAATGACTGCATCATTCTGTCTTGACTTTCGAGTGTATTCTGTCCAATGATTGGATCATAGCAATCAATCTTCTCCTTAAGCAGATCTACGTGAAACGCCACCCAATGATCGCCGCCAGTTTGAAGAACTCCGTACAGGTGATCCACATGCTCAAACCATTTCAAGTTTGTTTGAAAGTCTGCGGGCATCCTACCGTTTATCAACTCTTCATAGCCATTATCTTTGAATTTCATCCTCGACGGTTTTAGCTTGTACTGCTTGTAATCGTGAACCCAAGTCATTAGAAACCAGACGTCAATAAATGCAATGCGCTTCGACCAAAATGGGCTGGGATCTCGCATGGATCTTTTCATTAGGACTCGCATATACGCATTAATATGCTGTGCAAAAACACAAAATCAAGTCAATATACACGAACACATAACTCAGCCAAATAATATACTAAACTCAGCCAAAAAGTATCAATAACTCAGCCAAATCGTATACTAAACTCAGCCAAATAGTATCAAAAACTCAGCCAAATAGTATACTAAACTCAGCCATATAGTACACTAAACTCAGCCCAATAGTAAACTAAACTCAGCCAAATAGTAAACTAAACTCAGCCATATAGTATACTAAACTCAGCCAAATAGTATACTAAACTCAGCCACCAAGAATATAACTAAGCCGTACAGAAGACTTACATCATCCCACAGCCATCCATATTTCTCCTTTGGCCACGGTCTTGGAGTGACCATGATTCTGTAGAACTCACCCTCATGTGCTGCTGTTGCTGTAGTGGGAAAGTCGTCCTTATATTTCTCCATGTGTTTTTGGAGCTTCTCCAATCTGTCTGGATCAACCGGTGCTAAAGGATCATATATTCCTGGTGAAGGTTCAAAATCCTTTCTCATGCATGTCGTTCCATTGTCTCCAATGCGAGGAAAAACTGGTGGTGAAGGAGCATTATCAGCGAGCAATGCACGGCCAGTTGAAGCTAACTGAACATTTTTCTCCCGGTGTTTCTTAATTCTTTCGGATCTGATCCTATCCACTTCCTCCTCATCAGACTCCGGAAGCACTTCTTCTAGTGATTTGAAAATTTGGTCAGTAACATCCGCAACATCACTGTCGGATTCAACCGGTTTCGGCGGAGGTACAGGAACTGTTATTACACCTCTACGCGTTGTCCTTGTTGGGGCCTCTTGCATTATCTCAGCCTTCGCTTTCTTCTTCATCTCAGCCGCCTTTTTCCTCTCCTCAGCCTTCTTTTTCCTTAACTCAGCCGCCTCTTTTCTCTTCAACTCAGCCGCCTCTTTCCTTTCCTCTGCCTGCTTTTTCTTTAACTCAGCCTCATTTTCCTTTAACTCAGCGTCCTTTGCCTTTAACTCAGCCTCCTTCGCTTTCTTCTTTTCTAACTCAGCCTCAACCGCATCGCTTTTATTTACTTTGAATATTATCTTGCCTGGGCGTCCTACGGCTGGGTCCTTAGAAGGAGAAACAGAAACAAAATCAACATCAGTTGCCTGAGCAGCTGTTCCGAAGGCCAAATTCTTTTTCGCGCCCTTAGCAGGTGGACTGGTGACAGATGGCTTAGCGGGTGGACTGGTGACAGGTTCCTTAGCGGGTGGACTGGTGACAGATGCCTGAGGAAAAGACTTCTTCGGTTGAGGTGGTGGTGGTGGAGGTGGCAACGATAAAGATTGTTGTTTGGGAGCTTTAGAAAAGTACTCCTCCACTGCAACTCTGACTAAGTCCGTATCCCTAGACTCGTATCTGTTTAACCGCTTTTCAATGTACTCGAATCTATTATCGTGGTTGTCTAATTTTGAAGAAATTTTCTCCAAAATTTGCAACATCCTCGACATTACTTCCGTACCCTCCTTCTCGCTAGCACCCTTCCTCTCCACATCAGCTTCATCCTTCACTCTCTTCTGCTTCTTAATGGGTGGTTCATCCTTTGGTTCAGCCTTTGGTTCAGCCTTCATTTGTTTGCGTTTGATCAGCGTTACCCAAAAACCTCTAACAAACCGACCTGTATATATGTCGGTTATCAAGTTCACGAGTTGCGTGTCATCTGATTCATCCGGCCACTGAGGAAACATCTCTTCTACCGAGTCCTTCATAACCATTTTTCTCACACGCACCTGCAAAACCAGCCACCAATACAGAATAACTCAGCCATTATAGCAATCATAACTCAGCCATTAAATTTAATAACTCAGTTACAATATACCAACACACCAGCCACCATATAAACACTATCTCAGCCATCAAATAACTATTACCGAAACCCAGCTACCATATAAACACTATCCCAGCCACTTAATACATATTTACTTATACCTCAGCCATCAAACAAATAATAAATCAGCTGATACATTACCTCGCGATGTGCAATAATCTCCTGAGTAATGACGGTATCAAAACTTTTACGTGTACGATTTCCACCCCATCGGAAAAGCGGAACTTCTTGCTCATTGATCACTCTCCCAAAACGCTCTCCAAAACAAGTGACAGACTCATACGCCCAAACCAATAACACGTCCGTCAAACCGTTTAAGGTGTATGTCCTTCCTTGGGGATTTAACATCTTAATAGAGTCAAAAACAACTTCATATGCAGTCCGACCCCAAGGATACGTTCTCATGGCTTCATCGTCGAATACTCTTTTTGCACTTTCAAACGGTATCCTAGAATTAGGATGCAAAGCATAAAGTCCCATGGCTTGAAGAAGTAACAGCCCTAGCCATTTACGCTGATCATAACTCCATGCCGGACAGTCCTCTAACGCTACCCTCAGTTCACATAACTTGGGTCCTTGCCCAAGCGGCACTCTCAACAACTCCCAAAACGCTTTGTATTGGTCAGGTTCAAAACTTTCTGTTGGCACTGGATCTGTGTTTAACCCAGTGAACTCACCAAATTCGTTTAGGCTAAATCTGATAGGTTCATCACCAACTACACTCCAAATCTCCTTCTTGTATACTCGAAGCTGTCGACATAGCAGATAGTGTACAGTCCTACCAGACCACACACTTTTGCGTTCAGCTAACTTAACAATAATTCCAAGAGGACTATGCCTCAGGTATTCCCACACATCCCGTCCTATTGCTTCTCTGACGTTAGGGAAATCTCCCATATACGTATAGCGATTAATCTCTTTACTTTCTAGATTAGAAGCCCCTTCAGCGTAAAGTCGTGGAGGATAATCCCGTGCTTCATCTTCAGAATTAGCCATCTGATCCTAAAACACATATAAATAAATCAGCCGGAACAGAAAAAAAACTCAGCCAAAAAACAACAAATAACCCAGCCATCATATAAGGCAGTCGTAATAGAAACAAAACCTCAGCCACAACAAAATAAATAAATCAGCCAAAATACATTCAATAACTAAGCCACGACATAATCTATAACTCAGCCACATTATAATAAATACCTCAGCCAAATCATAATCTATAACTCAGCCAATTCATAACAGTAACTCAGTCAATTCATAATCTATAACTCAGCCGAAATGGAAAACTATATTTTCACAATGCAAATCAAACTCAACTCAGCCACACTATAACTCAGTCATGTCGTAAATCAACTAGGTCACAATATAAATCAAACTCAGCCACAACATACCGGAGAAGATGATGTCGTAGATACGCTTGCGTAGAAACTTTTGCGGAGAAGAGGATGTCGGAGAAGACGATGTCGTAGATATCGGAGAAGACGATGTCGTAGATATCGGAGACGATTAGTTGTGACGAAACTGATTTCGAACTCGGTTAGGGTTTAACGTTTCGAACTCGGTTAGGGTTTAACGTTGTCGACGAAGATGAAAACAGAGAAAACGATTTCGTACGTAAATTGTTGATGAAAACAGAGAATAACGATTTCGAAAGTATATAGGGTTGTGACGTGATTTCGAACTCGGTTAGGGTTGTGATCGTACACGATGAGTCATGAACGTCGTTGGGACTTTTGTATTTCAGTGTAACTTTGATGACAAAAATAATGACGTGGATTGTCCAATTATGACGTGGATTATCTAATTAGTGACGTGGCTTTAAATAACAAGGGGTTTTATTGTAATTGCAAAATATTTTAGCAATTTTTAGAAAATGTATGCTGTTTTAGTCATATTCCAACTAATGTATGCTATATTAGTCAATTTCTCAAAGAGAAATTAATTACACACGGAATCAGTTACAGAAGAATTGGGACTCAATTGATTCTCATTAAAATATAGGTCGTTTCGTATAAAATAAAAATTTTATTGGCTTGGCCACAATGTATAAATATTCAAAGCCCTATTTGTCCAATTTGTGCTAAGATTTTTGTTCCCTCGTTTGGGAGAATCGAGGATGACGACGATAAGGAGGTTTGGGAAGAATCAAAGAAACTTAGATCGCGATGAACATCGTAGAGGAAGGAGATCTCGATCCCCTTCAGAATCGGATGAAGATTTGAGGGGGTTGAGTCACGAGGAGTACAGTAGGCAGAAACGCCTCAAGATGCGGAAGTTCCCGAGCCCGCCCAGAGATCCGAACGCAGAGGAGCCTGATGAGAACGCCGACGAGATTCCGGTAAGGGATGGTGATGAAGATGATCATCCGAAACGGAAAGATGAATCTGAGTCGGAATCAGCAGCTCCTGAATGCCGTTACCTAAAGCAGCTGAATGTCACATGGGTTATGGGACTGCTTTAAGACCCGGTGAAGGAGATGCCAAAGCACAGTATGTGCAGCAAGGGAAACGTATCCCACGAAGAGGAGAAGTGGGTCTGAACGCTGATGAGATTCAGAGGTTTGAGGATCTTGGGTATGTGATGAGTGGAAGTAGGCATCAAAGAATGAATGCTATTCGTATCAGAAAGGAGAACCAGGTTTACAGTGCTGAAGACAAACGGGCTTTGGCTATGTTTAACTATGAGGAGAAGGCTAAGCGCGAGGCTAAGGTTATGTCTGATCTTTCGAGACTTGTGCAGCGCCATATGGGACAAGACTTGGGGCCTCCTAACCATGATCCTTTTGGTGCTGGAAAGACCGATGGAGCTGATGATTGATTTGCTTTGCTTCCTTGTGCTGCGGGTACTTATTCTTCTGTTCTTGTAGATCGTTCCTTATTGTGCATCATAGTCACTGTTTGTTTGCTACTTGACCATTAATCATGAGCTTCAGTTTATGCGTTTAATTTGATGTGTGTATCACATTGCATTACTTCGTTTATGTGTTAAAGGATGAAAGATTTGGATTTTAGGGATTTTATGATTGTGTTTGTCTGTGAAATATTGAAGACTCTGACTTCAGGATTGTACAGCTGTTTCTAGACTATGACTTACTTAGCTGTGTGTGTATGTATTTGTCGTAGGTTGTGTGTGAGTAGAAGGATAAATTTAGTTAAGATATTAGCTTTTAAAGTCCACTAAACAATAGTGTTTGATTATTGAAACTTAGGACATGCTAGAATGTTGGAAACTTAGCCCTCATGAGCTTTGATCTTATCATTGTTGTTGTGACCATTTTTAATGGTAATGCGACATGAAGTGAAGTCTTTGTGGTCAGGTCATCATCATGTTATCATTGTCAATATTATTATCACCGTTCTACTTTTGAAATTGTGAAACAAACAAGTTTATTATTGAGATCTCTATAATTATCTAGTGCAATAATAATTTCTGAATTTTCAGGCAGATATTATTGGTTTCCAATTACTATAATTTATGATTTATGATTCCACTTCTGTGGAACTATACAGTGGCTTATTCTTTTTTGCAATGAGTTCAATATCTTATCACTAGAAGACCCTACCGAGTACCTGGAGATGATGGTGCATAAAATAATTGACAGATATTATATATCATCACTACAACAGAAATTGATCTTGGTTAATCGTTAACTGTGGATAAGAAAGCGATATTAGCAAGTTGAAACTAATATGATTATTGTTAGCTTATTAAATTAAGAAACGAAGGGAAATTTGACCAAATGCTCTTTTTATACTCCAGTTTTGAAAATTGACTAAAGTCGCTTTCAACTTTCAAGGATCCTTAAACATGCGTTTATCGATAGATCATGTGAATTAGTGTAAATGGAGAAGGGCAAAATGGTCAGTGACACGAGAGGGTACTATTGTAATTCTCATCCCAGCAGAATCATGAAGTAACTGTGCATACTAAACGTCAAGCTCTCTCTCTCTCTCTCTATACCTCATTTCTCAGATCCGTAGGATCTTCGTTTCCATGGAGGCTTAAAAACCCTAATAGATTCTCTTTCAAACAGAGATCAACTAGTATAGAAGCAATCATCTCTCTAACGAGAAGAAATCAAGAGAGCCTTTTAGCTCCAGGTGAATCTCTCTAAACGGAATCTGTTACCTTTTCACGATCTGATGATGATTTACTTTGTCTCTCATCCATGTCTTTGAATCGTTTGCTTTCAGCTTTAGAGACGAGCTTTCGATTGAGGAAAGTTTTGATTTTGATTTGGATAGGTTGTGTGATTTATCCCCAAAATGGAAACGCTTATCTTAACTGCAGAACATAGGAATCAGTATCACGGGAAGAGATCTAGTGATGGTTTTAGATCAGCTCCTTCGAGAACTTTCAGGCAACTCAACTGCAGAACGTTTCATTCCGGAGTGGGTTTGCTTCCGAGGCCAAAGAGAACCACCTCTTCTTCAACACATGTAACCAAACGACCTCTTCTTCCTCAGCCTCACTCCCCTCCTTGCGTTAGAACTAGTCCCATTCCCATTGCTACTAGCAGCAGCAGCAGAGGCTCTCAAAGGAGAAGCCTTTATTACTCTGAGCTCTGGGCTGGTCCTACTTACTCCAACTCTCCTCCGCCTGCTTCTGTGCCTATGCCTAAGTTCTCTCTCCGCCGAAACAGGACGGTTTCTTTGAGCTTCCCGGCTCCTGACCCTGATGTTGACATTCGTGAAGCTGCTAAGTCTGCGCCTGTTTCTCCAACAACCTCATGTGCTGACAACCCTTTTCACAGTACTGTTTCTGCCACTATGAATCTGCGTCGCATGCTCAACCTTGAGAATGCAGACGATGAATGAAGATCAGGAGAGTCTTTAGGGGGGAACAGGGGTTTAGTTTTAGTTTTAGTTTTCTGCAATACATGAATAAGGTGTTAGTCACCCAAGCTGGTTTGAGTTTGTTTGGTAAAGGAACAACATGTGGAAGCAGCCTTCACAGCGGTTTACTGGATCTCCTTGGCAGATTGGGGTGGTTGTTATTAATGGTGGAGCAGTTGGTTTATAGTGAGTAGGAAGCAGATTCTTGGTTTAGCATTTAGGATGGCTAAAAATTCACCAGTCTCTATCTAACATATACCCTGGGTGAATGCTAAGTTCATGTGGCGATACTTGTGTATTAGCATTTCCTCTTTGCCCTTTGTATAGTTTCTCTTTTAGAGTCGTCTCTTTCCCTTTGGTTTCTTTCCTTAAGTGGGGTTAGTTAGCTACTAGGTTCCTGTTTCCTTTCTCTCATGTCTCCCTCCCTGTCCATATCTTTTCATTTAACCCTTTTATGCCTTTTGAGTCTTCTTCTCTTCCTTCAATTTCGGTTATGTCCAGCCTTACAAGATGTAAATCCTTGCTACTTGTGTTTAGTGGTCTTCCTCTTCAGCCCTTTCCTGATTATTTTTGTCAAAGGAAGAAGGGATTAGGTAGCTCTTTCTTGTGACCAACCCTCTTTGACTATCTCTAGTCTACTGGTTAAGATTCATCCTAATGTTTCTGGCGACATTTCTTCTGAAGACAAGACATTCCTCAGGTTCTTCTTGATACCAGTCTTACCTAGACTACTTTAAAAGTTTCCTTGGAGTTTCGCGATCCTCCCTAATCTGCTCACCAGGTAAAATTTTGCAGCTCATTTAACTCTCCCATCTTGTGAATATCTGAGTTTGTAGCTTTATACAAGTTTCATGACTTTGTAACAGGGGACTTATAGAAGCTGCTACTCCCCTCTGCTGTTGATGCTTTCACCTAGTTCCTTTGTCTTTGCTATCTTTTGGTTTTCTTGTACTGGTTACGCAGTGACAATTATTGTCTCAGTGTTTGGACCTCTGTTTGTGTGAAGCTTTCCGCAAACACATGTTTCTCCTTGTCTTTGTGTAAAGTTTGTGGCAGTGTTGTAGACGTTTTTGGTATCTTGTACTGAGTTTTAATGGTGAAGGAGCTGTACCCCTTGTTTCGTATAAGTGTTATTATCAGAGATTATCACTGATTGTGGAGTTTTTTGATGAATTCATAGATCTTAACATAGAAGTAAACAAGAGGAAAGACTTGGTTCACATACAGAAACTAGAGAATCTATTCTCTGTGTTCTGTTTTCTCCGTACAATTACATTAACGTATGAACCGAAACCAGAAAATATACAAACACACACTTTCTTATTCTTATTATAACATTTTTCCAGAGAACAAGAACCTTTTTAACTACCTCATCCTCACAATCATCTATCTCTGTAAAGCTCTAAATATAGTAAGAAGAGACAAGAAGAGATTGATGATGTCCAGGTAGAGAGAAACCGCTGCCCATATATACTCATCATATGTGTAACGTTTGATCAGATTGTCTGTATCATATACTATGTACCCGCAGAATATTACCGATGCCAAGCAACCATAGATCATCACCGATGTCCTCCCAAACGGGAAAAATACCTGCACAACATAAATCAAAAACACAGTTATGCAATCCAAGGCTACCACGTTTCATATGTTAGTGGAATGTCTCCAACTTTTTAGACTAAAAAGGAATGGTACAAAAACTACCACATTCAATAGGCCTAATGCGTGAGGTGCAAGTTTCTTACTTGCAGCTTAATATTCTACCAAAACGCTACAACATTTCATTAGCTAAGCTGAACCTCTCATCCTCTGTGACCTCTAACGAAACAATCAATTTTCTAGATCTAATAAGAGCCTAAAGCGCTACTACATTTCACTAACTTAGCCTAAAACTCTCTCACTCTCTGTAATTCCTATGGCATAGAGTTTGGAGCAAGTGGGGCGTTACTTGTATCATGGCAAAGACAATAAGGACGATGAGAGCACCAAACAAGAATGGTCCGAGGAAGTTGAAGTCATATCCTCTCTTAGCAGCCCAGAAGGTGTAGACGGTGAGGGAAAGCACCACAACAGTTGTCAAGATCGCTGACTCAAGAATCACTTTCCCTGTTCCAACACACACAAACATACAATTATACACAATGCAAAACAGAATCAAATGTAATTAAACAACAAAGGGAATGATATTCTAACCATTGGTGAAGGCACATGTCAATCCAACGACAAAAGCCAGAGCCAAAGTGAACACCCCCAAGAGTAAGTAGTTCACCGGATGTTTCTGGTGGTAATAGTACAGCGGACACAACACTAAACCAACAAAACAACACACAGAGACGTGTGTGATTAAAATCCAAAGTCTGAAGCGTTTTGATGATCTTTGTTTTACCTAGGAAGGGGGTGATGATGATGACTATGTAGAGACCTAGTCCAGCGCCTGTGGTGGCGAAAAACATAGAGATTGGGCGGACGGTGACCACAGTGGCGGAGACGGCGACGGTGGCTAGAAGCTGAAAGGCGATGATAGAGTAAACCTTGCGTATGAAACCCCACCGGAGCTCGGGAGTTTCGTGCATGGTTGGGTATAAAGGTCTTGACCTTGAGCCACCGCCTGCTGCTGCTTCCAAGTCATCTTTCCTGTACGGTAAGTTCCACTGATACATTACGACTTGAAGGAAAACGCTGGGAAAGTTGGGAATCTTTAGACCGGAAAGAAAATGCCGAGGAAGTGTTTTTGGGTTTTCTTAGGAAAGCGGTGTGTGAAAGACGAATAAGGATCCTGGTTCAGGAGGAGGTGACACATGGTGACCGGAGAATAAGCATAAACCGTGACAAGGATGGATGGGTTTCTACGCTTCTGATATTGTCTTTGTGTCGTAAAGGGAACAATTATGTTCAAGTTAAATGTTTTGGATTATTTTTTTGGTAATTAAATCATCAAACGTGTGCAACATTATTTCCAAATTTGACAAAACAAAATTTCAATTTTCTTAAAGTAAACTGCAAAGTTACAAAAATAAATTTACGGGTTATATTAACTTTCAGTCTAATAACTTTTAATGTTTCTTTGAAAATTATTTAGATATGGATTTTTTTTTGAGAAGAAGATATGGATATTTCAAAAAGTAAATACAATTAAATAGAGCATTTCCAATTATATTTTTTCAGTTTAAACTCTTATTTCATATGTATATGATTTATGTATATAAATATATAAAAAAGAATTTTTAATTATGGTTATTTCAATATGGTGAGAAAACCATTCCGAAATATTTCTTTTGGTATATACTTTGAGCTGAGATTTCATCATATTAAAATACCCAACAATATTTATTCTATATCTTTTTTGAGAATTTCTAGTATTAGATACTTGCAATAATTTTGCTGATATAAACATATAAAGATATGTTTCAAAAGCTGTAAACAAAATATGCTTTAGTCATTTTTTAATAATGTAATACTTCTACTGTTTTGTAATGTGATATGTTTTAAAAGGTTTTTGTTGTTTAAATTTTGTTTGATATTTCAATATTTTATGTTAATTTTAATTTTATTAAAAACTCTTTTTCTTATGAATTGACTTAATTATTTTAGATTATATATTATAATAATTTTAGAGAATTTGTTTTTAAATAATCGTTGTGTTTTAACCCGTATTATCATCATACAATAAAAAATAGAGGGGTAATTATTTAAGATATATAGTTTAAATTTCCTTAAATAATCATTTGGATATGGAGTTAACCTTTGGTCTTATGTTTGTTAGTCCAATGTGCAGAGAATCGCTTATCAAAAGTCCCCGAAACGCAGATACGTACTTCCGCACTATAAACCTCTTGACTATGTACGAGTTCTTGCTCAGATTCATGAAGTGCTCGAGTCTTCCCCTTTACATGAGAGGTCGATTCTGTATATGTACCAGTAGTATCAAGTCTTTAGACCAAACTTGGAGTAATAGTGTTTGCAAACAAGTTTTGCTCTATGGGCGGGTAGTTAGTTCCACGGGACCGGTTGTCACACTTTTACTTGAAGTAATAGTGTTTGCAAACAAGTTTTGCTGCAAGAACCTTAAAAGATGCATGCAACAGAGCACTTGCAAGTTTCTCTGGTTTCTTCCATGGAATGTGCCATTGAGCTCATGTACTTTGCACTCGAAGAAAGCTCCCCCATCCTAGCTGCATCGTGTCTGCAAGTTTTCCTTTACATAGTTTGATGGATGAGCGTGTTATGGAGGCTTTGACTCAAGTCTCAACCATGAAAGCTTCATTCTCCTTGTACTCATGTTTAACCGAAGTCTCCATGCGTTGGGATCCTCGTTCCGACAGAACATTTTGTTTCTTGGAGAAGTTAGTTAACTTTGCGGAGAGTGATCAGCAGAGAGCATTAGGGTTTCATCAGTTTGGGTGTACGAGACTGTTAAGGAAAGAGTACCGTGAGGCAGAAGAATCATTCGAAACCAACCGCGTTTATTCTAGGCCGTGTTTATTCTCATCTACTGGTTTAGCAAGAATAATAGGTTACATCAAAGGCCATCGTCTCTGGGGCTACGGGAAGCTAACCTCTGTTATCTCCTCTGTTTCGCAAACGCCTCCTCCCGGATGGATGGAACAAATTATCAATGTTTGGAACCACAAAGCCGCAGCTTATGAAGAGATGACCAGACTAATCGAAAAGGCTCAGAACAACGCATCTGCTTACGAGAAAAAATCAGATTACTGCGACCGTGAACTAGCCAAGTCTGATCTCGAAATTGTCACTCTGTTAGACCCTCTCCGGGTCTATCCGTCCCGCGCCGCAGGTTACTTTTATAACTCTTTCTTTTATGTCTTAGCCTGAAAATTGTTTTGTTTCTTTTGTGTTTTTGATAGTGTTCATGGATAGTAGGAAGGAGAGAGAGCCTATCATGGAGTTGTCTCGAGCTATCGCCTTCAAAGGTGATCTTCATCTTCTTCACTTGAGGTAGGCTTTCCACGAGCACACCAGGGATGTCAGTAGTGCGTTGAGGGACTGTCGTGCGGTGCTGTCCGTTGACCCTATCCATCAAGAGATGCTCGAACTCCATAGAACCATAGCCGTGCATGTTAATAGTCATGAACCTTGAACACAATAACACACAACAAAGCTTGGAGATCATAGTAAAGTGTGAACACATTTGTAAAACTCTAAGAGTTGTAAACTTGTGTTGTCTCGTTACTCTTTATTATTTTTTTGTTTTCCTTATATCGATTTTGAATTTCATATTTTAAATCGATATAAAAATTATGTTTTATGCATATTTTTATATTTTAAAAAAATCATCATAAAATTCTATCTCTAATAATTTCGGATGATTATTGTCATAATCTTTTATAGCTTTGTCCTCACTCCCTTAATTCGTTACAAGAATGTCAATAGTCATGTATATTTATTTGATTATTTCCTACATATATATAGGCAGCACATGTACTAGAATTTCATAATTGAAAACCCGTTTTTAAAAAGGAGAAGAATATACAATTTTGCATGGGTTTAGTTAAACTCGTGTCTCATGATGGTCATTGCTCACATGTTCGACCTAAAGGGATTCTATTGAGCCTTAGCAAATGTGAAAATCTTACAAGGTACCCGTTGATTTACTCAACTAGACATGCATTATCTAGGGGCATAGTAGACTTAAGAAACTTTTGGTTTGGAATATTATTTATAGATAAAAAGTTAGAGTGGATGAAAGTGTGGAAAATTTCTTGTTGGTGGGTTGAGTCTTTTGTTTTTGGGCATGAAGACTTTTCAAAGGGATATATGAGAATATTAATTTTTTTAACTAAAAAGGTAAACTAGAAAAGAAAGACAACACAAAGTCATCCACATGAATAAGTACCATAATAAGACACAAAAATTCAAAAAAGTAGATATTCCATTTTGATATTCAAAGCCAAAAATGATTTGGAGCATTGGTATATCTTCTGTGAGTGTTGGTTCCTTTCTCTACAATGTGTATCTTTGTGAGTGATTTAAATTAAAGTTCGGCTATGATGAATGGACGATGTTGGATTTTGTGTTCCAAATTTGAACTTTAAGCTGAGAAATAGATAAAACTTAACCCAAAATTCTTAAACTTTAGGTGAAATAAGTTTTTTTTTTATAAAAGTTGTTTGATTTGGAAATAAATACGATAACTGATAATATCTAAGTTATTTGATTGTTGTACATAGAGACCCATGTATATGGACTATAAATTGAAAATGCAAAGTAAACTTATATAATTATAATTTTCTCAAAAAAACTTATATAATAATAAGCATCCTGGTCCCAAATTGATGAACATTAGTCAAAATATATTTTGTCTTTCCCTTTACAATATTGGAGATAAAAAATGTTCTATTTATGTAGCAGAACTATTAATGCCAATACTCTTTAGTAAATGAAAATTTGGATAATTTATATAGAGAAGAATTGGTAGATAAAAAAGAAGAAGAAGAAGAAGAAGAAATGTTATTTATATGCATACAATAGCTAATGTTTTTTCTTGAGCAACAGAAATGTTTCACTAATTTAAAGGGAAATGGTTCACTAATTAAAAGGAAAAAATGTTATTTATATGCATACAATAGCTAATGTTATTGTGCAACATATTATAGATAAAACAAAGGTAGATAAAACAAAAGTTCTGTATGTTATTGTTAAACTATTATGGTAATATTATTTAGTAAATAAGTAAAATGTATACTATATATAGAGAAGAAATGTCAGTTGAAAAATAAGAAGAAATGTTATTCATATGCATACAATAGCTAATGTTACCAGACAGGTGGGATCCTCCCCCCACCGCCCCCCCCCCCCCACCCACCCCATATAATAGCAACTGACTCTAAAACCTACTTTAGAGTTCCTAGGTCGTGGAGCTAAATGGTTGTGCTGATTTTTTTTTAAACACCAAATATTGTGCTGGTTCTAGAGTCAAAAAGACTTCTTACTGTAGACACGAGGTTAGATGGCTCACATCCATTGTTGAGAGGGAAAACCTCTTGCATGTTCTCAAGTTTTGGACAACTAAATCAATTGTTCCCTTTTTCCTATGAGTTTATATTTCCTTCACTACTTGTATTTTATAGCATAGCGTGTGATAAGTTCCTTCGAATGATCCGTTTGCCTTTTAAAGAAATTTGGGTATTATATGGGAGAAACTATGATGAAAAAAGAAGATAAAGTTCCGTCAACCTTAGTAGAAAATAACATCACTCAAATTCATAATAAACACCAAAAAAAACTTGTTTTTTGAAAAAGGGCTTAACACCAAACACCAAAAAAACTTACAATACGTAAAGATATAAATAGCATTTTACATATGAAATATGAAATTTATAATCATAAAAAATAAATAATTCAAAAAGCTATACCACAATTAACAAGTATATATACTTTTTCCTCGTTGATAAATTGAAATTCTGAAGTGAACAAAAAAAATCTTGGAACATATATAATACGCAACTTTTTTTTTGTTCAACATATATAATACGCAACTATTGACAACTTTTTGAACAAAGTTAGATTTCTTAACTAGTTCAAACAGTCATATGTAGGAGAAAAATATCAACGTATTCGTTTTTTCCCACTAACACGATGTATTGCATATGTAAACGAAACTGAGATCCAGTACTCCACCGAGCTTCAATTTTCAATTTTATACACGAGTTACCTATCTTCTTCAATATCGGACTCAATAAAAAGTAATATTTAGTGTGTTCAATGTTTCTATGATCAAATATGTAGTTCTTCTTTATAAGAAAAATGTTTTTTTCTCTTTGGCTAAGTAATTGTGTTTTAGATTCTCTTACAAACTAAATACAACAAAAGCGTTTCTTTATACTTACCTAATAAACAAAAAGCATTTTTTTTTCTTGGTATATAAGTAATTATTACTTCTATTTAAGGCAATTAGGCCTGCTAAGTCTCATCTCAGAATATTTTCCATTAATTGGACCAACTGATATTTTGCTTTATTTTCTTTCTGTGGTCTACTGTTCTTTTTAGTAGGCAATTCTAAGTAAATGCTGATAAACTGGTCCTGTAATCATCACTCTTCACTGACATGCTGAAGAGTTTCCAAAACAACATAATTTTTTAAAACAGGCAATAATATTTGAAAAACATATGGTTAATACTTAAGAGTATTTGAAACTAAGTCAAAGTCTCACTTTCAAACACATTATAGCTCCTCTGTTATACTTATCTGCACCTAGAAAAAACTAGTACAATATTGGAATCAAAACAGTCTTTGCATTTATTGTAAGCACACATATATATATTGTACATTATCTTGATGGTGACTTTGGAGAATAATAATTCATCATGGTCGTCTCTCGCTTTTTGAAATCTGTACATACAAATGTGTATATATATATTTACACCCAAGAAATTAAAATTTAAAATTAAATATTGAAAATGTTCTTTTATATTTTCCTTACATATATACCCAAAGAATGATGTCTTTCTGTGTAGACTTCTTTACTCTCTAGGTACTTGTTTTAAGATATCAGAAGAAACCAAAGTTTTTGGATAGTTTCCTTTCACCTTTTGTTTTTTTCTCTGGTTGGAGTTTTCTTCTTCATATAGCTATGGATATGTTTTCATCACGTAACTGGTCCTATAGACCAAGCTCGTTGTCTGCTGAAGCAAGTGCTTCTTCTGGTAATACTGTCAGTGCCATCCAAGAGTCTAATTGCTTGAACAATGTTATCTCTAGTCGTCTTTGTACTCACACAGAGACTCAGAAGGCTAAGAAAAGGAGAGGCGTTCCTGGAAATCCTGGTAACAAAAATACGATCTTTTTTAATTATTTTTCTTTTTATCTGATAACTTTTTCGTATGGGATTTTTTGGATTACTAGGTAGCTAGTAGCATCTGATGACTATTCATATAAGTTACTATATTACGAGTAGAATCTGGGAACTTTATTTCTTTCAATTGGGTGTTGTGAAAAGTGTTTTTTTTTACAATTAGGGCTTATCTCAAAAACATCTTTTTACCAAGAATACTTTTTTTTCTCATGTGAAACTGGTTTCTCTGACAGATCCAGATGCAGAGGTAATTGCATTATCGCCAAAGACACTTCTTGCAACAAACAGATTTGTCTGTGAGATATGCAACAAAGGGTTTCAAAGAGATCAGAATCTACAGCTTCACAGGAGAGGTCATAATCTTCCATGGAAGCTGAAGCAGAAAAACACCAAAGAACAGCAAAAGAAGAAAGTCTATGTGTGCCCAGACACAAACTGTGTTCATCACCACCCATCTAGGGCGCTTGGTGATCTCACAGGGATCAAGAAACACTTTTGCAGGAAACATGGAGAGAAGAAATGGAAATGTGAGAAGTGTTCAAAGTTCTATGCTGTTCAATCTGACTGGAAAGCTCATACTAAGGTCTGTGGTACAAGAGAGTATAGATGTGACTGCGGCACTCTTTTCTCGAGGTATGCCTTTTATTTTAATTCTTATTATGTTGTTCTTATATGAACCTTTCTTTGCTCTAATTTGATTTCTTGATATTTTTACTGATGTTTTCTGTGACAATTCTAGATTATTTTCTATACGTAGAGAGAGATGGCGAACACATGCATGTTATATGTGAATCTGTATAAATTTTCTTGAAATTTATTTTAGTTTTATATATATATATATATATATATATATATATATATATATATATATATATATACATTATATGTGAATTTAATGCTTTCGCGTGACTAAATTCAGCTGTCCTCTTTTGGTTATATGTTTGACAAAACGGCTAGCGTCTGTCATGGAATATAGTTTGAGTGCAAATTAAATGCAGTGGCATAATTCAGGGATGAAGACATTATATATAGATTTCGGCCATTAACACTTTTACACAGAAGAAAACATGAAGTATACAAATTGAAAAATAGTTTAGAAAAACGTTTTTTTTTGCAACAAATTTTATGTTCTCAGATAGACATAAATAGATTTCACAGTTCTTAGAGTTGATGTGTGTGTATATAAGTATAATTCAATTGAAAATAACTTTTTATTTTATTTTGTATATGTAAAATATGTGTTGCATTATTAAAGTAGATACTAAAAAGCCTGCATGTGAATCTTCTTATTATCATGATGCTGAAAAAGAATCCTGAATTGTTTTTATCAATCCGTGAATTGACTTGTTGAATCTACATTGCATAGGTCCATTATTACACCGAGGCTTCAAAAGCTTTCATCTTCTTACACTCTGTTTGGTCCACCTTAAATTATTTCACTTGTTGCACTTTCCTCATCATCGATTGTGTATATCTAATTTGTTATGGGTGAAATTATTATAAACAGGAAAGACAGTTTCATAACGCATAGGGCGTTCTGTGATGCATTAGCAGAAGAAAGTGCAAGAATAATCTCAACTCCTTCCTCCAACTTCACAAACCCAAGCCCTAGTTTCCAAGATCGTCACTTCATGCTCAACAAATCTTCCTCATCTTCCTTGCTCTTCACGTCACCACCTCCTTACGTGAACCCTGCACTCAAACCCACCACCGCAGCATCTCTTTCCGCGACAGCTCTCCTCCAAAAAGCGACCGCTCTCAGCTCCGGCCCTTTCGGCGGCGGAGGACAAACTCGGTCAGTTGGTCATCACCGACCTTTGACGACGGTCAACGAGCTTCTTGGTGCTGACCAAGTGATGATGACGCCCTCTTCTTCGTCTGAATACGACCAGCTTGTTGTTGATGGGTTAACATCCACGTGGCAGAAAGCTGACAGTTTGACCAGAGACTTTCTCGGACTCACGGGTCATGGAGCACACGTTAGCGTGAGACCCGGTGAGATGCTGGAGTACGCAGGTGGAGTGTCGTTTCCTTTGTCAACGTACCTTCCTGAATCTCATAATCACGAGTCGTCTTCGTCGTTTCAGAAGGCTTACGATCTGGGGGGATTCTCTGGGCCCCATATTATGTAAAAAGGGTTAAAATGGAACCTACTTCTATTGTTTTGTTGCTCTTTAATGAATTTAAATACCATCGGGAACATGAACACAAAGACAGAGAGCATATTAGCATTTCTTTCTGGTTACTTTTCAAGGGCTTGTTTATTTCTTTTAAAATTTCTAATTGTTACAGCTTATAAATTTCTCAATTCTAAAGTTTGATTTTCTTGTCAAATACCATAGAGAATAATTCCTCATTATAAAAATAAAAACGCCGGTGAAAAGAATTAGTGTTCTTTAATTAAGCTTTACATACAAATTACATATCTTTGAGTTAAGAAAAAGAAAAGAAAATGTATAGAGGGATCTTTCCACAACATCAAACAATAGGATCAGAATCAGTGACTGACCCACAAACTGCACCTCTAGGGATTCACGAAGTGTCCTCTCAAAGCTAGTTCTTTGATTGTGATAGACATCATATTATATGCAATTATTGAAGATATATATATATATATATATATATATAACATAGTGATAGACAACATATTATATGCAACTATTTCATGTCTACGCTTCAATACAAACAACAACTCCATATACGTACGTGTACACATATTATATGCAATTATTGAATATGTATGTAACATAGTTCGTAAAAAAACATAGTTTGTCATTTTTAGCAATGTAACTAAGAATAGAAGTGTATAGCAGTCTTATAAAGGTTCAACACAATTTGTATTGCTGCATAAATTCATCGTTAGCTCAAATTTTCCAATAGACCACACAAATATTTACCAGCTGTCTGATTACTGTTAACGGATTTCTATCGAAATCACACTAGTTAATCGGGAGACGTATCTTATTTATCGATGGATGATGGTCATTTATATTATCAAGACAGCATTAGCAAAAACAAAGAAATAGTTCAAGAAGAAAAAACATAAAGACATCTCCAATGGAACACTATTTTTCTCTCTATATTTTACATTAAAATAGAATAACTCTATTATAGAGTTGAATTTGCTCTAATTTTTCACTCTATAATAGAGTTACTCTATTATAGTGTGAAATATAGAGTTTTGTTGCTTTTTAACTCCAAATATAAAGTAAAAGAACAACATCCCTATATATTTCACACTATAATAGAGTTCCACCAGAAAAAAAGTATCATATTTATAGCATACTGCAATGAATTAATAGTCGCTAATTTACTAATCAGCATAGTGAACCAAATCGACAAAACTATATTCTCTATTTAACAATGACGGATAATCACAGTTCATTGAAAAGTTATTCCTATGAATAAAATTATACAAAAGCTTCTAAGATATTAACATGTAAGTTCAGAAGTGAAAAATTTAGTAAAAAAAATAAAAATTCAGAAGTGAAAACTGGTTAAAAAGGAATAAAAATCCAAAGGAATTAGAAACACATAAAGAGGAGGGTGATAAGGAATCAATTTAAAAGATGCAGAAAACTACGAGGAATAATATAAAGTGGAAAGGATTTAAAGAGATTAAAAACGAAGGTCAAAATGTTTGTAGACGAGGACACGCATGCATGAACATGCGAAGTTGCGAACACTTTAAGCCAAAAAAAATAAAGAGAAAATGCGACCACTATAAAGTCAAAAGAAACATTAAAGAACATTGTTAATAGAATCAATATAATTTCCTTTTACGTTACCATTATATACCACCTTTTTTTGATAAGTATTACATACAAACTTCTTTTCCTTTGCTTGTGATTGAAAATTTTAGGTGATGGAAAACTAATACTAGGTATAAATAATTGATATAACATATGATATATGCATATATACGATTCCCTTTCCTTTGCTTTTGAGCTTGGGTTTAATATTCAGACATATATCTCGACACACGTATATATCCATAGCTCTGGACTGTTCTTTGGGTTGATTGTTCATGATCTTTTCCATTGTGACATGCATGCAAACTCATGTCCTCATAACACAAACCATTCTGAAAATTTCTCTAACAAGAGGTTATTGACTGTCTATTCCGAAAATGGAGCCAGGTGTAGCATGTAATGATCAGATATTCATGTAATCTATTGGTCTTAAATTAACATATGAATTATACAGTAAAAAGGCTAGATATCTCGAGTATATTAGCAAATTAGGGTAATTTATAGATACAAACTCATCACCCGAACTTTTAATATAGCTAGGGTAAAGGGTCCATATATATTCTGATTCGGATATAGTAAAAGGTAGGAGATATCACTGACACCTTGTTGGGATGGATATCTTGACCAGTTTACAATTTACTTTAGACGAGAGAAATTAGCTCCTCATTTTCAATTGCCTTTTATTTTATGTTTCAGTAGCGAGGTGTGTAAGAATAATGTCCCATTGAGTATTGGACTTGAAAATGTTGTTGTTGGGTTTGCGCGTGACGTTCATGTGACCTTGTCTTCCATTTTATGATGTATTGATAATTGATCCGACATCATTTTTTCTTCCATCAATAATGTATGTTTATCCTCCATGTCGTTCATTTGCACGTACGGTGGTGGAGCCACCTCTAGTGACCCTGCAAATGGGTCCACTGTCATCGGACTTTTTCTTACGGTTCTGTCTCCGTTGGCTGTTGGTGTCGGCGCCGGCAGTGCCAAAATTGAGGCTACAATATCCCCATACTGCAACAACAGAGATTATAATTCGGATTAAACAATGAACAATATACTGTAAGTGCTACGTCTAGGCATTTTTAACCAAACCCAAAATCTAAACTGCACCCAAACTAAAAAATTGAAATTTGATACAAACCGTTATAAAACCGAGCGAAGTCTAACAGCTAGGAACTTTTAGATGTAGATACAGCATAATTTAAAAATATCCAAAATTAGTTAAATTTATTAGCTTTTTACATATGTTAAGGTTTATATTAGTTTATAGATTTGTTTAATTTATATTTTCTGTTATTTTGAATAATTTTTGTTTGTTTAGACAGTTTAACTAGTTTTTAGTTAGATTTTTAAATATTTATGCAGTTGAGTTTATTTGATAAATTTCATTACTAAAAAAATATTTTTGGAAGATTTTAAACATTAAAAACTGGTTATCATCCGTTCTGAACCGGATACTGTTTAGTGAAATTTCAATTTAAATAAATACTAATTTATCTCTGAAGATCTTGCAACTCCCATTTTCTTACACCATCCGTAAAATGGATCTAACTTGTTCAGCTGCGTAGAAACTTTAGAGAAGATTTCATAGACTCTGATCGAATTATGAAATGTCTAGTTCCATGAATCGATCTATCAACACTCCCAGGATCTCTGTTATGCTGTAATATATCTTAAAACTCTCTTTCACTATAGGGTACAGAGCCACAACTCTCTTTCTTCGCATTACTCGTAGAAGAAACCCACCTGTTAGCCAAGAAAGTTGAAATTAGGGTAAAAACGTGGGCCGCAAGTAAAAAGACATAACTTGCTAGCTAAGAACTGAGAGTAAGGTAAAAAACCGTGAGTGGCAAGTAAAGACAGGTTATTACCTGTTAGATGACAAGCCAAGAAACGATCAAGAAGCTGTTGCAAAAGTTGTACTCTGGTGAAGATTTTCTTTTGTTTTCATCTCTGTGACCGGTTTAGACTTAACCAGAAGAGCTCTCGACCGAGTTTTCGTATTGGTCTCTCGATGATCATCTTCCTCACCATAATCATCATCACCACCGTGCTTCCCTCTCCTTTGCATCCGATAATCAAGTCGCTCGTCCAGATACAGAGCATACTTCCGAACAAAAGCAGAGTAGTCCCATAAATCATACCGGTTTGCATCTTTGAAGCCAGACAAGTTAAGAAACCTTGTTCCACGCCTGGTCGTGAAGAAGATCTCTTTCTCGTAGGCTTGGTCGCCTTGCGTTAACAACCGTTGAATTAAAATCAAGGTTTTGAGAGCGCAGACCAGTTCTTGGTCTTGTTGAGACGTCTCGATATAATCAACAGATTCAACACACAGGCGCTTACGTAGTTGCGTGAGTAAGCCATCGTGCTGCCTTGACGATGGCTACTTCGAGTTCCGTTACAAAACTGCTTCGACCTCTGACTTTGGCTAAACCTACTCCTGTCTTATCTTTCACGTGAATTCATTTCACCTTTCCTTTTATAATTGGATAAAAACAGATAGACTCTATTATTAAACATTCTATAAATAGAATGTGATTTTCTTATTAAGAATCTTGTAATGTTACAAGACAAGACTGTGTAAGCCATGATGAGACTCTGTGTGTTCACAAATACTTTCAAAAATGTTATGTAGATTCTCTTGTCACCTTTTTTTTTTTTTTTGAAAGCAGATTCTCTTGTTACCTTATGCTCTTATTGTCTCAATGTCAGCTTTTAGTTTTCTGTTGTCAACAACAGCGACATCATACTTTAGCTGTTCAGTTGCTTCAGAAGTGTTGAATGTCCACACTTTAGCTGATTAACATACCAACATAGAAAACTGGGTCTGATTGATATCATTCAATTTTCGTAGCCATTTAAAATAGTGTTTTGGAGTTTGGTTGAAGATATTTTTAAATTTCACTTTTTTGTATCAACTGATTTAGTATGCTAAGAAATTATTTTTGTACCTTTTATTCCTAAATTTTGCTAATTATTGGATAAAAATGTTGGATGATAGTTAAAAATAAATCTAATACATGTAAATAATTCAAATGATAAATTAGTCTAAAATATATTTGTTAATGTTCTCTAGTTTTTCTATATTTTTTTTGGAAACTGTACATTTTTAATTTAATACATTATTTACACAAAAAAATCAACTATTTTTTTTATAAGTTACACTTATTCTAAATTGACATTCAAATAACAGCTTAGATACATGGACGGGCTTGTGGACATATATATGAACCGTAACCCTCATCAGAACGATGCGTGGTCCATAAAGGTTAAAATCCGCTATGGGTTGCAGATTACTCAGGCTTAGTTTGATCCATCTGACATTTCTACCTGACCATTATTTTACATTTTTTTCCATTTTATTTTCAGTTTTTCACAACTAAAAAACTAAATTATTATCAGAGGGCAGTAGCATTATAGTAAACTAACATGGCTTCAGCTTTTTGGTACCGATTGCGAATCAAAATGAAATATTTAACGCCTTCTTGTGGTGCATCTGTAAAATTGATTTGACTTTGGATTGTGTGTGATATCTGCAAATATTTTTGTTATTCTGTAGATAGCAATTTCAGTTATCACACCAAAAAAGACTGCTATCACTGAATAATGTCCATTCTCTCTCTCTCTCTCTTTTTTTTCTTTATTTATTTATTTAAGAACTGGTGAAAAAGGAGATCACCAACAACTTTTCTTTTACTTGTCTAAAAGTTGTTTGTTGTACCCAGGTCCGGTCCTGTGGTAAAGTCCGTAAAGCATGGGTTTAGGACGCCAAATAATATAGGCAAGTTTGGGATGCCAATAACAGAAATATCTCATTGATGTAGTGGCTAGAGAGCAAACAAGTCTCTTTGAGGTGTCGGGTTCGATAGCCGGGAAGGATATTAATTTTTTAAATTTGTTTTAGGCGTATCATCATTCTGGGCCGGTACTGGTTGTACCCAGGACACCATAGTTAGATTTTTGATGGCTGGAGTTGGTAATGTTGACATGAGGAGGAAGACTAATTACTTCATTGTTGATTCTAGTATATGTTTTTTTTTCTGTAACTCATTTATGATCTCTACCAAATATTTTTTTTATTTCTTATTCATGTTTCAAACTGTATCCCTTTTGATATATATATAATCAAGTTTGTTGCATTTTCCCTTCTATTTCTGTACAATTGTACTTAGTAGGTTTCTTAAAATAATGGATTTTCTAGTCATGTCAATTGTATTAGCTACCGTCTAGTTGTCTTTTTTTTTGGGTCAAACCGTCTAGTTGTCTAAATTAATAGATTTTTCATCCCCTTTTTCTATCTTTTAGAGACAGCCGTGAGACAAATTGAGGATGCTTTCAAGGAATTATCATCTTCATTGATGAGATCATCGAAGTAGAGGTTCCCATAATCTACCAAGGTCCGACCACCAGAAGTAGAGCTGAAAGGTTAAGGCAAGTTTTCTCTAAGGCTGTCCAAGCAATCCTAGATCAAGAGGGAAAAACCCACCAGTTACTGATTGAAGAGATGGTCTAATTGAAGATTCAAGATCAGGTTGTTCCAGTGGAGGTTCAAGACCAGGCCAGACCACTTCAATTCAGATCACTCGGCCAGAATTGGATCGGCTTAATCATTTCCACAAGCGATCTCGGTTCAAATTCAATCCCCAATCCATCCCATCCAATCATTTCCGGTTAAGAGACCAGCCGACCATCAAGGGGAATAATATGTGCTGTACTCTTTTCCCTCATCAGGTTTTGTCCCACAAAGTTTTCTTGATAAAGTTTTAATGAGGCAGCATGCAAGCATACTATGAGCTCTGGTCAAGGCATCTCAAACCAGCTGTTTTTCTCCTTTTATTTAATTCTATTTTGGTTAAGACTATGGCATTTCTCAGCCTTTTATTTTCTTTGAAAAGTCGGCACATTGTTTAGGCCTTGTTATTTTTAAAGTCCAATAAAATGTTAGCCTATAAAACTCCCTTGTAATGGCGATTTTCAGCCTTAACTCTTTTATATGAAATTTAGTTTTGCCTTTGCAAACAAAAAACCTAAGTCTTTCTAGTGTGAAAACAGCCGGATCTTATCAAGCTTTCAACCACTAAACTTGTAGCGATTCCTCACTCCATTCCATCCATTGATCTAGCTTGAGAAAGACCTTAGTCCAGCAGAATGGATCCCACCTTCACGCCATCTCCATCCACGGTTCTTGTTGAGAAAAACCTTAGTCCAGCAACAAGAATTCATAAGCCATCTTCCATCCTTTATCTTGTTTATTTTGATTCATCTTTGTTTCTGTTTTATAAAAATCTGAAAACCATAAAATAGTTTTGTTTCTGTTCTTCGTATTTTTCATAGTCTTATTCTCAGTTTTGATTCATTTTTATAAACCAGAAAACCCACACAAATCTTCCTTTGAATTTCAGGTACCATTCGGATCCAAGGCACCACCGCCGTACCGGCTCCCTTCCCATCCGATCCACCTCAGTCCGATCTGAAGAACCTCTGTCCGACCATTTTTATAGTCTGAAATCTCAACCTATATCACTCATCAGCCAATACGTAACTACTCTCTTCTATATATTTGTTCTGGTGGATTAACGAATATATTAACTGTTGTTTCTGTGCGTTGCTATTTGTGTCGTCGTTATCAAATAGGTCGTCTCATGTCTTGTACTACTCCACTTTATCGAGCCTCTTGTGCTTAATGAATATCTTTCTTGCTCAAAACATTAATGAGTTTGAAATATATATTGAGATCTATTTTATGTGTCCTCTAAACTTATACAAAATCCGTTTCTTTCTAATGTAAAAATAAAACATGATGAGAAAATTCAGTGCGTGTAAGTTGCCAATATGATTAGGTTCTTGGTGGATAGCTACAACAAGCCAGTTCAAGCAATCCTGGAGATCCTTTCCAAGGACCATCCCTAATCCCTATGATCCTGCCCATGATTCTGTATTCTCTCCCGTGTCATGCACCTTTTCTCTTCTGAATCTGTGTCAGCGTTAAAAACATATTATACATTCTCCAAGCTCGCTCGCTGAGCCTTTTATAACTTCTACTTGTTTGTTTTTGGGAATATACATTCTCTTATTTCTCATATACGGAAACTCAAATGTTCAATAATATGTAACTATTGGTTTTTGTAAGTATATGGATGTTATATTATTGTTATTATGAAGCAGTGGTAACACTATCTGTTCTTTTTTCTGCAGTTAAATCAAAGAGAGCAGCCACTGTGTATCCAAGAGACAAGAAGCAGACTGACTTTAAAGATTCTATATTTGGTTTCTATATTTCATAATAACTGAAATTCTGCAATGAACAACAGACAGCTACAAGCCTACAATGTTCCAGGACATTTGTATATATAATAAGATATACAAATAATAGATTCAGTTCCCAATTCTAATGCAAAAAGATTTTAACCAAAATTATAATAAAATAAAATCAAGTCACTACAGCTTTTATGTATAGCAACTTAACAGGATATGAAAGCTAACTCTGATTAGAAGGAAGATATATAAGTTATCTAGACTCTACTCAATGGTTGTCATGAGCAGGTGTAATCTCATTTTGTTTCGTCTCCCCTGCGTTGTTTCTTGTTAATCTGTTGAGCTGAATTCCTGCAAAACCTGCACCAGCACTAGGAGCAGCACCAGGAGGACTAGGACTTGTACCAGCCTTAGAGCTACCTTCGTTCCCATTATTAGCTCTCTTGTTCTTCACTTTCTGTGCCCAGCCAACAAGACCCACCTGCACATTCTCCTCAAATATTGCTTTCTTGTAGTTACTTCCCATCTGTTGTAACAACATTAGACAAGGGTCAGTTTTTTTTTCAGACAAGAATTTGCAAAAACCAAACCGACAAATCCTGTAGCTTGTTTACCTGTGAGACAATGGCGTAAAGAGGCAGTGTACTATAACTGCAAAGCACTTGAATGAAGACACTACATAGAAGAAGATAAGATATGGCTATATTAAGATGTAGTCATTCGAACAATACATGAAAAATGCAAAACAGTCAGTTCGTTTCACTTACCCAATCACCAATCTTGGAACAATGTATCTCACTTGTCCCATAATACAGGAGTCAAAGCCGTAGGTAACCTACATAAATATACATCATGCTCAGGTGGTGGTGGATATCTTGGAAATGTTGTTTTTATTATTATTAAGAAAAAAGAATCAGAGTTTTTTGAGTTATACCCAAATCCAAAAGAAGAAGGCAATCTCGAAAGCATTCTGGAAGAGGATGAAATGAATCAAGAAGAGAACAAACTCAGGTTTGCTGAACCAGAAATGCTCATCTGATGGTTTCACCACTAGCTCTCCTTCAATTGCTACATGTTTCTCTGCAACTTCGTGAGCTAACTGTGATATCACATGCTCCAGCTTTGTTCCCACCGCAAGAAGCAGCTTCAGAGTAACACAACAAGACAAGGGACAAAAAGTTAAGTTGAAAAGAAGAAGAATCAGCCAGCGTATTCCTGAGAAAACAATACAAATTGACTCACAATGAAGGGAATGAATGCTATCCAGAAATATGTGTGCCATCCTTGAAAGATACAGAAACATAGCTTCAATAATCTATTAATTACAAGATTGCAAAAAAGCTTCATATTATGTGGAAGCAATTACCATTAACATTAAGAAGCAAGAAGATGACGACGAAGATCCAAAGATACCAACTAATACCAACAACATGTTTGAAATCATCTTCAAGAGCTCTCATCATGTACTTGTGGAAGTTAAGCTTTGGGTTCCCTTTGCAATGCGTCTATTGATAATACAAAAACAGATGTTAGTCTAAATGATCACATTAGAGCTTTGTTTACAAAATTTTCAAGACTTTACCATAATGAAACCAAGGCGCAGAGTCACGTAGTCTGCTTTCGTCACAGATCCATAGAATTGCTTAAAGAATGATTGCTGTCATGTGAAAAATACAAAGCCTCAACATCCGCTATGAAGTTACAAAGAGCACATAACTTAGAGAATAACCTTACCGTCCATCCGAGGAAGGCTGAATCTTTACCAATGCCGAGAAAATGCTCTTTAATAAAAGCATGTTGGTGCACATGAGTGACTCTTTTCTTCTGAAGTGCTGCAAAAAGGAACAATGTAAACTATTACTTACAAAGATTTCACTTTAAAACGAATAAGTTAGACAGAGAGCGCGATTAAGTACCTGCTTCAGGGTCATAACTCTCGTCTGCAAGCGCATCCTCCCACTTCTTCCACTGGTGGATCTGCATTACACAATAGAAAAAACATGAATAAAACCACACACTAACTTAACTGACAAATTTTTTTACAGTTTTAAGCTCACCCTAGTGCTTCCAAAAACAACTGTAAGAGCACAGAATGTCACATGGGAAATGGCAAGTACGAAGATGAAGATGTGTAGATGGTGCAACGCCTCAAGCGAAAGCAACGGTGTTTTATCCTACCCCAAAAAAAAAAAAAAAAAAAAAAAAAGAAGAATTAGCAAAAGAAAACAAACCCTTACAAGAGATGTATGTTAAAAAAAAATCAACCTTAAGGCCACAGTAACCAGCTTCAGCAGCAGCATGTTCAGCTAGTAGACGCCTAGTGGTCCCAACAATAGGGAGAAACGACTGAAAATGCTCTGTTGTTGCTGTCGTCACGTTTTTATGTTTACTTAACTCAGCCTCTTGTTTTGAACATGGAAGCATATGCATTAGCACATCCTCTTTCACACAGATCTTGGAGATTAGTCCTTGTGTTACCGTCAGGAACAATGATATGAACCCTAACAACATCAACTCTGCAAAAAAAAATCCCCAAAAAAAAGATTTATCTAAAGCAACCAATAAGAAGACAAGAAGGTACTAAAGGTTTAAACCATTTTAAGACTCAATCTGTAATAACCGTATCACTGTTGTCCCCACTGAAACATCATCAAAACTCTGTTCCTCAGTAGAATCAAGATTCGTGGAACCCACTTTACGTATAAGCAAAAAAAAAAAAGAAGATTTTTTTTTTATTATTACCTTCTTTAACCTTTTGAAGAGCTTCGAAGAGGGGTTTCTGCTTCTTCTTCTTGAGAACAGTGCCGAAATGGTGAAGCAAACGCTCCACGGCGAGAGAAATCGCGACGATGATGGTACAAACTCCGGCGACCACCCACGTCGGAGTGAATTCAAGAGACACTCCTTCTCCATGACCACCCATTTTTTCAGATTGCTCTCTCTCTGTTTTTTTTTTGGTCGTTGATTATGAGAATCGAAGTTTTGATCTGACAAGAGAGATTCAGGACAAAGGACAGTCTTTTGTTGTTTGTTTGTTTGTCTCTATGGAAGATGATGCATAGTGTGTTTGGTTTTATATAAATGAATCAATAATGATATTATGGTAAGAAATCTTTTATGTCAATGAATAAATTACACATTAGAAATAAATACTGCTCAGATTCATTTTTTAGAAGCAGATTGATTGGTTTATTATTCCTAATTAAGTAAAAATTAAACAAAACTTTCCATGTAATTAGAAAACGCGTTTCAGACTTTCCAGTTTTCCACACAACCGTTTGAATTCCGTGTGTTGCATTCTCACTCGTTATCAGTTAGTTTATCTGTTGTAATCAAGACATTTATAGCGTTACAAAAAAAAAATCAAGACATTTATAATCCTCTTTTTTTTCTCATATCTATATCATAAAAGTTATATGATCTTGGGACGCAGAGCAGTTGTAAAGTTCTTATAAAGTTTTGATAGTTTAGAATTATTCACTGGTTGATGACACTATAAAGTGTCGTTTATGAAAATGGCCGAACCGAAACCTAAATATTTAAATTCCACTTGTCAGAGAGAGGTCGCTGTCGATTAATCAATGTGTCAATTTGCCAACTCATATTTAGACTTTGGTCAGAGAATCTATAAAAAGTCCGAATTCGAGGATGCTTAACCACTTTTTTCTTACATCTAATCCCGAAATTCTTTTGGCTGTGTCCCTTCGCCATAAACTATTATATACTAGGGGTGGGACGGACCGGATATCCGGGGTATTTTAGGATATCCGGATCCGGATCCGTCGGATCCGTGAAATTGCTATCCGGATCCGGATCCGGGGTTTCCGGATATCCGGGGTTCGGATATCCGGATTAAAATCAGGATACCCGCGGATATCCGGATCCGAGCGGGTTTTTAAAAAAAAATCATTTTAAAAAAAAAATAAATTAAAAACCAATTAATTAACTATTTATTTGGTCTGTTTAAAATTATTTTTAAAAAATAAAATGGAAAAATTATTAAAATTAAATAAAACTAACTTTTTAGTTATTTTATATATAGTATTCATATATAAATATAATTATCTTTTAAATATTTTAAATATATAAAAGGTCCGGATCCGGATCCGATTCCGGGTATCCGGATCCAGATCCGGATTCGGATATCCGGACTAAAAATTTCATTATCCGGATCCGTATCCGGATCCGTCGGATCCGTAGAATCACTACTCGGATCCGGATCCGGGCCCCCCGGATACCCGTTTTTTCGGACCGGATCGGACCGGATCTCGGATCGGATCACGGATCCGGATAATAAATCCCAGGCCTATTATATACAATATATTTGGCTGTCTTTTTAGTTGTTTTGCTAGGTTTGTGTACAGTTCTTGATTAATCGGGATATGATTGATTGGGTTTTACAGTATAGTTTCAGAATACACTTAACAATTGTATAAAGTCAACATTCTTATTATTGCTTAGAAACTCTTTCAAAACTAAACACTCAACAAAAGTATTGTATACTTCTTATCAGTCACAACTCAACTTTGACCCACTGCTCAAAGACATGAGACATATTAATATTGTTTTTTTTTTTTTTTGAACTTAGACATATTAATATTGTTGGTTAGCGTATTGTGAATCTTTGAAAGCATGAAGCATCATATTCTTTGTTTTTCTCATAAAAAAACCTATTTTTTTCTAGTTGCACAAAATCAGAGATTGGATGAAGCCAATGTGTAAGATATGGGAATTTTCAGAAGAAAACAAGAGATTGTGTAAAATGTGGGAATTTCAGAAGAAATTAAGAGAGAAAAACCTTAATTAATAGTATAGCATGTGACTCCATCAAAGTATCAACTCATCGCATGGAGATGGCTGTTTCGAGAAACTTAGGTGCAGCATTTGATGACGATTAAAGGTTAAATCTGTTTATACATTATCTGGAAATTAGTATAACATATCCAGATATAGTTAGGTTGATATTAAAATACACCATTATAGATTATAAGATTATATAATAAGTATATATTTATATTTAGTCACAGCATGTTCAACAGGTCCAAATTAAAAACATATCATGGACTTTAAATTAATAAATTGGATTTTTTATAGCTAAATAAATCTTCAATAAAGGAGTTTAAGGAGCCGTTGATTTTTTCATCTGAAATGACATACCATTCATTTTTAACAAAATATCATTTGAGGAACAATTAATGAGCTTAAGGAGGACCGACGAGAAGTAGTTAGGTTAATTCCTTAGTGTCTTTGGTTGCATTAAGGAGTTTAAGGAGCCTTCAATTTTCGGTTTCTGCTTTTCAGTTGGAGCAGATCTAGATCATATCTGATCTCGTCTTCGCCGGAATAGATGGTGAAGCGTCGTGCCTCCTCCTCCTCTTAACGACATCGGCTTGTATCCGAGTGTCTAGCTAAACTCATTCTCAAGGTATCCGTTAGGAGTAAAGGCTGTGCCAGTGCTCACTGTTTTGAGGATCTCTATTCATTAAGTCTTGAGACGTCAACCATAGCGTGCTTCTTGTGATTGATTGGCTTCAACTTGCTGCTCTCGATGTCGACTCTTCGGGTTTTGAGGACAACCAATCTGATGACATCTCTTGCTCTCAAGGATAAGTCTTCTCTTGTCAGTAATGACGCTTATTTTCAAGGAGTTTCATTCTCCCTCCGTGCTTCATTTCCATTCTTCCAAGCTCCAGCAGATAACTTCCTTGTCTCCTTGATGTTTCCGCTGCATCTTTTGTGTCACGTAGCCAGATGAGGAAATGCATTTACCGTATGCCCATAACCATAACTTGTGACTTTCACTTCCAGTGGTGTTTACTCATATTTCAGTTTGGTCTTCTGCTGTATTAGCTTGGGCTTAATTGTCAGCTTCTTTCTCCTCTTGTGGAGCTTGGAGCGGGAACCAGCCGCCTCTGTTGATGCTGCTTGAACCACTTCAGTGAGTGCTTGATTGAACATGCTTCTAGCTATTTTTTTTGATGGTTTGGTTAATCTTAGCTGTCAAGAAGTGCTTGGTTTGGGAGTTTAATTTTGATGTCTCTTGTCCTATAATGATTATTAACTTCAATGTGCATCATTGTTGGCAAGCTTGGAGTTAATTCCTTAGTGTCTATGGGGTCTTTTTATACTTTTTGAGGCTCTAAAGATTCAAAATGGCTGTAAAGCAGAATCTGGTTGCAATACAGTTGTACTTGTAACCAAAACTTCATTATGATTAGTGACATATATAATTTAGCAAAAAAAAGTAAAGATTCAAAGAACAACGAAATGGTTGGAAAAAAACACATAAGACCGAGAAAGAAGGCCCAGGTTAGGAAGAAGAGATCACGAAGGTCCATTTAAACAGTAAGCCCACTTGTTGTTCTGGAAGGTAAAAAAGACGTTGGCAAACGTGTAATAATTTGGAAAAGCAAGGTCCTTCACCAAAAAGACAAATTTTGTAAAACAGAGCATAAAGTTACACTTTTCATTCTCCTCCTTTATCGTCTCTGTCTTGTCTTGTCTTGTTCGTCCTCATTACTTTCAAAGCATCAATCCATCAGACACATTCAATTTTTATTTTTGTAACCCCTCTCATGTAGATTTTTTTCTCTTCGAAAGCTTCAAACTCGGTCATCGTAACTCAGCGTGACTCGTTCGAGTCAAAAAGTTTCCATTTTGTACTAAAAAAATGGCTAGTAACAACAACCCACATGAGAACTTTTCAGACCAAACACCTTCTGATGATTTCTTCGACCAAATCCTCGGTCTTCCTAACTTCTCAGCCTCTTCCGCCGCCGGTTTATCTGGTGGGTTAGTCGGAGGAGCACCGCCGATGATGCTGCAGTTGGGTTCCGGCGTGGAAGGAAGTCACATGGGTGTGGGGCTAGGAGGAAGTGGGTTTCACTCTCAGATGTTTCCTCTAGGTTTGAGTCTTGATCAAGGGAAAGGACGAGACTTTCTTAGACCTGAAGGTGGTGGTCTTGGAAGTAGGAAACGTTTCTCTGATGATGTTCTTGATCATCGATCCTCTTCTTCTTCTATGAAACCTGTAAGCTTACTACTTCTTTGTTTCAAGCTTTTGTTTAGTTGACTACATGTAACTGCTCTTAAATGTTTTGTGTTGTTGTTGGAAGGTATTCCACGGGCAGCCGATGCAACAGCCAGCTCCATTGGTGCCGCATCAGCCTACATCAATCCGACCTAGGGTTCGAGCTAGGCGTGGTCAGGCCACTGACCCACATAGCATCGCTGAAAGGGTAATTATTTTACTTAAGATTTTCTTTTGTATCTTCTTGTGATAATATATAACATGCAAGTAGTTGAAAGATGTAGGCTCTATTTGTTATCATTGCGTTTTCATTTAGGGACAAGGCTGAATGATTTTTAACTTTGCTGCAGCTTCGTAGGGAAAGAATAGCAGAACGGATCAGGGCGCTTCAAGAACTTGTTCCCACTGTTAACAAGGTCGGTTATTTTTCACCTGGAGCTTCACTTTGTAACCTTTCTCGTCTCTGTTACATGGAGTTCACAAAGGTTTAACACTTGCCGCTTCTCTCTGCAGACTGATAGGGCTGCTATGATCGATGAGATAGTCGATTATGTAAAGTTTCTCAGGCTCCAGGTTAAGGTAATATGATATAACTAGTCTCTGCATAACCAATAAATATCTTTAATCTTGAATCTAGATTGATATTTTTTTTTTAAATTGCCAGAGAATAAACAAGTCTAAAATGCTTTTTTTTTGTACTTTGACATTTAGTCTCTCTTTTTTTTTCACTTTTTGTTTTGTTTCATATGGGAGAGTAATCGTGGTTTAGGATTATAATACCATATTAAAACATCAAGTATAATCATGATGATCACATTATATTATAAAGATCTCTTAGATCAAACGCTTCTTAATATCAAAATGCAGTCGGTTGCTTAAAGCTCTTGTCAAGCTAAAAAAACAGGAAGTCTCTCTTTTCTTTAAAATAATATAATAGAGGCACAGGCACTAAAGAAAATAGTATGCAATGATGGCTTTCTGATAACTTAATAAAAGATTTTTATTTAATTTTATGAAATTTTATGAAACTTTTCTTTGGATGATGGTTTATATTCTCCCTTTGGTCAAACTTTTGGTAGGTTTTGAGCATGAGTCGTCTTGGTGGAGCCGGTGCAGTTGCCCCACTTGTTACTGATATGCCTTTGTCATCATCAGTTGAGGTAAAAGTAAAAAAAAAATTATTTTAGTAAATGGTTTTTTTTATTCAAACTGTTCGTTAAACTCTCTCAATAGGAGGAAGGGAGTGAGGGTGGAAGGACACCACAGGCAGCGTGGGAGAAATGGTCTAACGATGGGACTGAACGTCAAGTTGCCAAGTTGATGGAAGAAAACGTTGGAGCAGCGATGCAGCTACTTCAATCTAAGGCTCTTTGTATGATGCCAATCTCATTGGCTATGGCTATTTACCATTCTCAGCCTCCGGATACTTCATCGTCAGTGGTTAAACCAGAGACGAATCCTCCTCCACCGTAGGATTCTTGTGCAAGCAAGGGTTTGTACAGCAATTCAACGCTGTTCATGAATCGGGTCCCTTGCTGTTTCATTTTCCCTCCCACACCCACTTGTTTGGTAAATTACTAGAGAATGTAGGGTTTGCAGTAGAAGGGAGAATTTGTCAAAAGGCTCTCTTGATTAAATCCTGAATTTAATATCATTTTACCTGTATTTTTGAGGTGGACTTTGACGAAAGCAGCTCTTTATTTTTGAGGTTGATGAATGAGCTTCAAGTACTAGTAGTATTGGGAAGGTGTGGGACCTTGTGGAGTTCATGTACACATTTGAAAATAAACAAAGTACTTGAATTAGTATTACTCCCGTGGGGTTTTAATTTTCATTTACATGAATATTATTCAAATGTTTATCTATTAATATTTTAAATACTTGTCATATTTTAAAAAATTTAGAAACACAATAATCAAATAATTTACGTGCTGTAAAAAATAGTGATCTATGCACTTTACTAAACTTTCGACAAATATTGTATATTTATATGTTTGAGTAATATTTTTTAATACGAAATTGTTTTTCAAATGTAATAGTCCTTATAGTGAGATGTAGATATGATAACAAAAAGAAAATTTGGTTAAACATTAAATATTGTTATACAAGTAATATTTAAAAATAAATATATTGTTTATTAAGGAAAATTATCTAATATTTATTATTCTTGCTCTTTCCTTTTTTTTTAATTTACTAATTGCACGCTGCGTTTTATTATGCAAATTTTCTCTAGCGACTTTTTATTGTGGGAAAAGTGTTTATTCCAACCCGAATAATTTCGATTGTGTCAAATACAATCCGAAAAATTGATTAGTGTCAAATACGACCTGAACTTAATTAAAGTTTAAAAATTCTACCTTAACTTCTTGAAACGTGTCTAAATATACATTGACTCTAATAAAAGTAGTCAACCGTTAACAAGATAAAACGACGTCGATTTGATATACTTGAAAAACTGTCTATTTCGATCCAAACAATTTTGATGGTGCCAAATACGACACGAACACATGGTAGGTGCCAAATACGACGTGAAATCAATTACAATTAAAAAAAATTACATGTACTTTTTAAAATGTGCCTAAATCTACATTGACTCTAACAAAAATAAATCTACAATGACTCTAACAAAAATTAGTCAATTGTTAATAAGATAAAACAACGCGTTTTAATATATATATATATATATTCAAAATATGTCTAATATTTTGAACAAGATATCTTAGTGAAAGAAAGGTAAAAGGTATCTCAACATTTTTGAACAAAATATCAAAATATATAATAATAACTTTGTAAAAAAAAATTCACTTAAATTTAAAAAATAAAAATAATCTATACAATTTTTTTTAGAAATAACTTCAAAATTTTAAGCATATCTAAGATCATATAATTATAAATATTTTATTATTTATAAGTTTATTGAAGATGTGATAAGTAAAACATGTTATGTATTTATATAATTCAGAAAAAATTGTCACCAAAGTTTTAAAATTGAATATGATGAAGAAAAATAGTATTTTATATAATTTCAAATTTTTAATAATATTTCAAAAAATTACTTTTGTCTAGTTGTTAATGTACCTCTTTAAATATGTAACAGTAACACAACACGAATTTGAGTTCTGAAACATATATTATATATATATATATATATATATATATATATATATATTAAAACAACGTTGTTTTATTTTGTTAAAAATTGGTTAATTTATCGGGTAATTTTTTTAATTATAATTCAGTTCAAATCGTATTTGGTATCGGTTATGTGTTCGGATCGTATTTTGGCACCACCGAAATTGTTTAGATCAAAATATGTACTTTTTCCCATATATCAAATCGACGTCGTTTAATTTTGTTAACGATTGACTAACTTTTATTAGAATTAATGTAGATTTAAACATATTTTAAAAAGTTCGAATAAATTTTTAAAATTTTAATTGATTTGAGTTCGTATTTGGCATTAACTATATGTTCGGATTGTATTTAGAACGATCGAAATTGTTCGGATTAGAATAGGCAGTTTTCCCTTTTTATTGCAGATCTGCATCACAAACGATGCGTTTTAGGTTTTTTTTTTTCCGTTGTATTCGCAAATGTTATGTACCAAACCAAAACGCAGCGTTTCAGTAATTTCCTTGCGTTTAAGGATCAAACTTCTTCAATCGTTATTTACATGTGCACCCCTTAATTTACGTTATTTTCCTTTTACACCCCTTACTTTGCTGTCTTTACTCGGTGTTGGCTCTCACAAGAGGAAACGCAAACCCTAACGCCCAACCCGATTCGACTTCCCCCCACCCCCACATCCGAAATTTTGATTTCATTGAATTCTTTGTTTCTTCACCTGTCGATTCACTGAATCTCGGCGCGGGACGGGTTCTCTGATGCACATTTCGAGTAACGGTTACGTATCGCTGGAACATGGACGACGCGTTCAAGGAGGAGATAGAAATCGGGAGCTCGGTGGAGTCCTTAATGGAGCTGTTGAATTCGCAGAAGGTGCTTTTCCACAGCCAGATCGATCAGCTCCAAGATGTCGTCGTTACTCAATGCAAACTCACCGGCGTTAACCCTCTCGCCCAGGAAATGGTCTGTGTCTTCTCTTCTTTCATCGAAAGAAACGTAATTTCTCAATTGCTGGGCCCATATGTAACTGTAATTGTGATCTGTTTTTTTGTTTTCAATTTTTTTACAGGCTGCTGGTGCTTTATCCATTAAAATTGGTGAGTGATTGCATCTCCTCTTCTCTTTGGTTTATAATGTATATATCACAGATAGTGTTTTCAATTCTATTGGTTCTCTTTAATGTTCTTTAAGATAAGGACATCATAATGTTGCTTACGCTTCATATCTGATGAATTTGTGAATATTTTCAGGAAAGCGGCCAAGAGACTTGTTAAATCCAAAGGCTGTTAAGTATATGCAAACCGTTTTCGCAGTTAAAGATTCTATTAGTAAGAAGGAATGTCGGGAGATCAGTGCCCTATTTGGCATCTCTGTTGCCCAGGTATTCATTTTCTTGGAAGTGCTTTTGGCTCTCATGCCCCCTCATGTTGAGATTCTCATGAGACTTTGGTGGCAGGTTCGAGATTTTTTTGCTACTCAGAAGATAAAAGTAAAGAAACAGGTGAGGCTTTCAAGGGAGAAGGTTATGATGTCCTCCAGTACGCATGCTATTCAAGGTGATGCTGTTATGGAGCAGAATAATGCAGTAGTACCTCATGCTGAACCCGTTCCGTTGAACTCTATGGATCCGGAGGCATCATCTATAAGTTGGGGTGAAGGTGGAACAGTGGCACTTGTACCGAAGGAGGATGTTCAAGAGGAGGATATTCCACCTGATATCAGTGATTCGGACAAACACTTTGTTGATAATATATTTTCTATGTTGCGGAGAGAAGAAACGTTTTTAGGACAGATGAAATTAATGGAGTGGATCATGCAGATACAAGATTCTTCTGTGCTGATCTGGTACTAAATTGAGGGTTTTCTCTCACTTAGTCTCTTGTTTTATTTTATTTTGTTTTCATGTTCTCGTCCTGACTGTCATTTTGTATGTGTGTGATCAGGTTTTTATCGAAAGGAGGGGTTTTGATACTTACAACATGGTTGAGTCAAGCTGCTACTGAAGAACAAACAAGTGTCTTACTACTAATCCTGAAGGTACAAGATTAATTTACTTGCAATTGTATTGCTGTAAGCAAATTTCATTTTGTTGTATTATGGATAACTGATATTAAGAGCGGCAGGTTCTTTGTCATTTGCCTCTCCACAAAGCATCTCCGGAAAATATGTCAGCCATATTGCAAAGCGTCAATGGACTTCGTTTTTATAGGTCATCAGGTGTGATTCCTGAAAAAAATTCCGTGCTGTGTATCTTTCATTAATGTCAAAGTTCGTATTATGATTTCGTTGGTTTCGTTATCTGATTTGATGATCAGACATATCAAACAGGGCAAAAGGTTTGTTATCAAGGTGGACAAAGTTATTTGCGAAAATCCAAGCCATGAAGAAACAAAATCGTAACATCTCGCAAGTTGATTCGCAGAGTCAATTGCTTCTAAAACAGAGGCAAGTTGTGGCTTATGTGTTGGCTAGACAGTTCTCATTTAACTCTCATTTTGTTTTCTTAGTGGCATTGTCTCATAGAGTGTTGTCATGTTATGTGCAGTATCGCTGAAATCATGGGTGATAAAACCAATCCTGTAAGTGGACCAAAATATGAATCTGTACGGTTTATGTGCACCACATCAGCTCCTTATAACCTATTTTTTGTGCTGTCACAGGAAGATATTCTTAGTCTCTCAAATGGAAGTGCAGAGAAGGGCAGGTACCAATTGTTATCTTCTATCTAGAATCGGTTCCCGTTTGATAGTTAGGTGATTTCATAATATTGGGTGTCTTTTGGTCCAGGAGGTTAAAATCGTCACAGGGTCCAAAACTGTTGCTTACTTCTGCTGATGATTCCACCAGGAAGCACATGCTTGGTTCAACTCCATCATGTATCCTTGTGTTTGAGTTCTTTTATTAAAGTACCAATTGGTTTTATATTTTTTTCACTGCATAGGGAAATGAAAGCATAGGCTTCTTGTGTTATACATGTGAACCTGCTACGTCAAGAAAGTGGCCAACTAGTTCGCTTCATGTTATGTATTGTCCTCTTCAGTAGAATTATTTTTCGCTTCATTTTCCTTAGCTTGCAACAGATAACAAAGAACGCAGGAAAGTTCAAATGGTGGAGCAGCCAGGCCAAAAAGCGGCTGGAAGGGGACCTCAGACAGTTAGAATAGGAACTTCAGGTCGAAGCCGCCCTATGTCTGCTGATGATATTCAGAAAGCCAAGATGCGTGCTCTTTATATGAATAGCAAGAATATTAAAAAGGAAACATTACCAAGTGCTATTGGTGATACAAGAACCGTTGTTCCTGAAAAGCCCTTGGCTATTCAGTCAGTGAAGGATTCTCCAGCTAGTCAGAGCAATGAAGCAAAGATTGAATGCACACCTGAACCTCCTGCTGTACAGTTTCCACCTAGTCAGAACAATGAAGCCAAGACTGAAGACGCACCTGAACCTTCTGCTGTACCACAGCAGCCTGTCAATTCAGTGGCTGTAAATGTTCCGGTTCAGTTTGTCAATTCACCGGCTGTAACTGTGAGTTCACCGGCTGTAAATGTTCCAGTACAAGCTGATGAATTTAGAAATAGAAATCTTTCAACACCTCCTAAAAGTATTTCTAGTAAGGTGGGAGTTTTGTTAAGAATGAGCCCACACACTATCCTAAAGAATTGCAAGAGAAAACAGATTGAATGGCATGTACCACCAGGTATACCATTCTTGAACTATCCATCTCACTGGCCACTTACGGAAACATTCATTAGTTCACTTGTATTTTGGTGGCTAACTCCTCAATATTCTGCAGGAATGGTACTTGACGAACTCTGGAGAGTATCTGCTGGTGCTAATAGCAAGGAGGCTGATGTTCAGAAAAACCGGATCCGGCGAGAAAAAGAAACAACATATCAATCTCTCCAAACTATACCGCTGAATCCTAAAGAACCATGGGACAGGGAAATGGACTTTGATGACAGTTTGACACCTGAAATTCCATCTCAACAGCCACAAGAAGAAAGTATAACAGAACCACAGGATTCACTTGATGAACGGAGAACTGCTGCTGGTGCTGCCTCAACCTCTTCATCTCAAAGTAGTTCCGTTGAACCTGATTATGAGTTATTGGCTGCGTTACTTAAGAACCCGGATCTTCTATATGCGCTTACTTCTGGTCAGCCCGGTAATTTAGCCGGCCAAGATATGGTAAAACTGCTTGATGTGATTAAAACTGGTGCACCAAACTTAAGCAGTAGCTCAAATATGAAGGTTGAAGAAAAGGTTGAAGTGTCCCTTCCATCTCCAACGCCATCAACCAATCCTGGAATGGTGCGTTTTCCCAAATCTTAATATTATTATTGCTAAATTGAATCAAATGATAGTTAGTGTTTTGAAGATCATGACAGTTCGTCGAAAAGAAACCACAGTAATACAAGCTAAGTTCCTTCTTTTTGCAGAGCGGGTGGGGACAAGAAATGACTCGGAATCCATTTTCAAGACAAACCCAAGTTGGTGCTGCCTCAGTTACTAGAATGAGTACTCAGCTTCCTGTTGCTTCAATGCAATGGCAACCATCAAACGGACAATCGATCCCTCAACATACTCCATCAGCATATAACTCATTCACATTGCCTCACACAGAAAGGCAACCCCAACAACACATGCAACCAAGGCTTCATCGAAATCAACATCTTCAACAACAACAACCAATCTCGACAACCTCGTATGCGGTCAGGGAATCAGTAGGAAAGATGGACATAGGTACATCGGCTTCATGGAGGTCCCAGCAGAGTCAGAATAGTTACTACTCACATCAAGCAAATGGGATTGGGTCGGCTGCTTCTTACCAAGGGAATGAGCAGTACATGAGTAGTAGTAATCCAGGATATGAATCATGGAGTCCTGATCATAGCCCAAGTAGGAATCACCCTAACATGAGGGGACAACAACAACCATCGAGGAAACATGACCCTTATTGGAACCAAAACAAAAGATGGCGTTAAAACATATATGAAACTTTTGGTTCTTTCGATACCCCAATACTTGTTTTTAACTGTTCAATTAGCATCTTGCTGTCATTAGACACATATGCTTTTAACTCACAAAAGATTCATAAGAGATGACAAACCAAAAGATGCACTGAGATAAGCAAAGTCAATTTTACTTTCAATCGGTTTTAACATTTTCCGTCTAAATAGATATTCAAACCATTGTTGTACCGGTAGATAACAGGGAAGGATTCTGTTTTATTGTTCTCCCAATTTATGAAAAAGCATTTTCTGCTAAATCAGTATGGAGATTAGAAATGTCAAATGGGCAGCTACGCATAGATGATCTGCGTCAAAATGTAATAGGACGGCCAAGGATAACATATACATGAAACGGGGTTAATGGGTTAAGCCCAATATTATTTGAAAAAAGGTAGGACTCGTTGGTTAGTATGACTTAAATAATTCAAATTTTTAGGTTGAAATTTTGCTTTTAACAGAATGGATAATTATATTAGGTGTTTTCCTACACAATGTACAGTAAAAAAACTTTAAAATATTTTTAACAGCTAAATATATATTATATTTAAAATAAAATTTTGTTAATATTGTACATTTTTTTCTTGTCAATATTTTAATATAAATTAGATTTAATTAAACATAAAAATTAAGATATAACAATATTGATTATTTTAAATTATATTTAAGAATATGCATGTATATATATTTAAAATTATAATCTTGGATATTTTTTCTATCTATTTATTTTAATTAAATATATTAAATAAATTTTTAAAAATTGCGTATCAAAAATTAAAAGTAACCAATATTTACAAAATTTGTAGGTTATAAGAAAATAATTATTTTACAATTAAATTTTATAATTTAAAAAGATTATACATTTTGAAATTTAGTAATAATATTGTATAATTTAAAAATATATAATTAAATGACATTTCAAAATTTGTAATGTCATATTTGAATATATTTATTTTAATGATTTACGAGATATTACCATACTCTAAAAAAAATCATAAAATTAAATCAAAACTAAATGTAATAAATGATGTATTACCATATTTTAATAATTTTACCAAAAATATGAATTAACATTAAATGTAATTGTCAATGTCATATTAAGCTATAAGCTGTCATCAATTTTAGTAATCATGGCATATTATTTTTGTGAAAACAATTATAGAGAAACCATGTATCAATATCACTTCTCAAATAATGTAAAATAGATTGAACAGAACTACAAAAGCATTACAAGATTTGAGACACAACAAAACTCAGTAAAATTACAGAAGCTGGCAAACCAATACACAAGTTTCATATTGGCAGTTAGTGTCACTCTGTAATCAACGCCTTTCCAGTTGAAAACTTATGAACTGAAATTGTTCTGTCTCCTAGAGTATGCATTTCAGGTTCGTTGAGCGAAACACAACAGAAGAGAAGATCCTGATCAAATCTTGATGGTAAAATGACAATGAGTGAGACAACTCACGAGCAGGTTCAACCTTGCTCAAAAGACTGAAGTCGAAGATCAAACCATGTTATGAGCCAAAGAGAGTTTAAAATCAACATGAATATCATTCTAATTAACACAAGTTTCCAGGGAAACCAAATATGAAGGGTAATAAACTCAACCCACTCCAGCTAGATAGATCAAGAGCATAAGAATAATTAAAATACAACAAGATCAACACAAGTTTCAGTGACTGCTATACATAAAAATGGACAAAAAAAAAACTTCTTCCTACAAATAATATTTCTTTGCAATTGACAATGCATCATATCCCATCTTCTTTTTGTCTTTAACATCAACACCAACCTGATCATTTAGAACTGTAACATATATTTCAAACTTGTTAACTGTTCACAAAAAAGTGGCCAATCAGATTATGAATTGCATTTTCTAGATAAAAGATATATAGTTCTTACACGCCACCGTCTGTTAGTTAAAAATGATCGGAGAAAAAGGAACCTTTTTATGCCTACACTTTTGTATACATATATAAAAGAAAGGAGATGCAATATATACTCTGCTTGATATTATTCCATCTGTAAAATCAGCAATGCGACTACCATCACCACCGGTTGTTTCATCGCTGACACCATCTTCTCTCCACCACCTTTCTCCACCCATATATGTTCATCCCACAATATATTCTTGTTCTCCATTTTCTGTGGTAGTTTGTTTTCCTCCTTCATCAAGTCTGGCACCAGCGCTTCTCTAAGTCATATCTTTTCATTTGTCTCCCCATTCTAATCCGTCATTACTCCATCAGCTTTACATCCTGTCACTACTCCATCAGCTTTACATCCTGTCACTCAGTTTCAATGTATTATTTTTATTGTCCCATTCTATTTGATGAAGTAGAATAGAAATGTGTCTGCACAGTAAATAAATGTTTGGTATGTTTTGGTTTTGTATCATTGTTTTGAGTCGATCGGTTTGTACTTATTATCAAACTTAAAAAATTATAAATAATAACATATTATAGTTGAATTATTGAAAATCAAAGATGACCAAAAAGTATTGAATATCGTGAACCAGTACAAACTATATATTAAACTAAAGGCAAATATACTATTTTCAGGTTTTTAAATACTATGTTCTTGAACTAAAACACTATGCTATACTTTCGCATTTGATGTTTCTTTTCTTTGTAACTTTGTGTGATTAGTTGTGACCTCAAGAATTTACTTAATGAAAAAAAGAAAAACAAATTAAAAATCTGACAATAAGACTTGATATTGTGTATCTTAATACACTAAAATTAGTTAGTTACCAACTGAGCTAGCGCAGTTAAGTCACTGTTATATATTAAAGAGAAAAACAATAAATATTGAAGGGAACAATTATTCAATTTTTCAAAGAATGAGGATGGTGGAGAAAAAATGACAACAATTTTTTGGGAAAGGAAGATGACTATGTAAAATGTATATAAGAATGTGTTCTTTTATTGAATAAAAATACCGCCCATAAAGATTAAAATACTTAAATTTTTGAAAAAGAAAAATATAGCATAATTTTGAAATGTGATAAGAAAAAACCATAAATCTAGAAAACATTTAGCAGATAGCTTCGACAGCGAGCCTCCTGGCAGCACCACCACAATTCGGTGCTCCAAACTTTTCTATGGAGACATCAATAGAACACTTCTCTTTTCCAACACATTCTTTTGTCAGAATATCAACCGTGTTGTTACTTGATTCACAAGTTCCTTTTTCATAAGATCCACAACTGCCATCTGGGTTACCAAAGGATGCAAATTTGATGGCAGAAATGGATTTTCTATCGCATGAAAGCTCAATAATGTTTTTCTCATAGACATTAGCACATACACTTCCCACTCTAGTAGTCTGGAAACTAACAAGTGATGGGTTTCCTCCCATCTCCTCAAACAAAACTAATGTGTTATCTCCTTCGGCATTCAAGAAAGAACGAGGAACATGGTACCTGTTCAAGAAAACAAGAAAGCAAAAAATCCCAATAAATATTTCTCAAGTTTAACATTTTTTTTTTTTAATTCTAGAACCTAATAAGATGTGGAAAACATACCATCTTTGTGTGGGTTCTCCACAATTGGTCAGACATTTTTCAGCATGATAAGCCCCTCTATAATTACATTTTGCAGCACAACCATTTTCACTTGAAATGAATGCCGGCCAATAACGTCCAATGTTGTTTCCATTGACCCAAGCTGTACCTTTTCCAAGTCCCAGAAGATCGACAACAACTGGATCATTTCCCAAGGGAGCCTTGAACGTAGCCTGAAAGACAAAATGAAATGATGTGATTGGATGTTAAATCAACAACTGTTTGGTTAATTATCTTATAGATAATAACTCCTATTTACCTTATACCAAGTCATGGTTCGGTTAAATGGTACACTATCAACTGACCATTTAGACATTGATTCTGTACTAAAGAGCTGGTTCTCAAACCCAATTAAACCGGTTTTATAGCTCCATTTATGAGCAGACAAATCCTTGGCTATAGTTTCATCACCATTTTTTCCATTAATAAAAATGGGTCCAGTAATTCCAGCCGGCTTACTTTCAAAGAAAGCACCATAGTTCTACAAAACAAAATTGACAAACAAAATTTACGGTTAAAAATTATAAATAAAAGAGTTTTTACTTTCAAGAGAAAATACAAGATTAAATAATATTTAAGAGCTTACCGCAAGTCCCACAGTTATGCTAAGAAGAGCAATGACATTACGACCAGGCTTAAACTTCACATCTTTCTCAAATACATATTGAAATTTTCCATTCTCAGCGTGTTGATTACCTAAAAATATAAATCAATGATTTATTTGTTAAGCTTGTATTATTGAGATTTGTAAAACATATATATGAGTTACTTACCAATATATTTTCCATTGACAAAAGCGTGAAGAACATGAGCAGAACTGTTGACGCGAAGAGACATGCTTTTACCCATAAATGGATCTCGTTTTTTAAACTTAACGGTAGTCATGTACCAAAGATAATCACTTTGGTCATTGGTTACTACTTTCTGATCAAATAGTTGTCTCTGTGTAGACTCTCCTTTTCCTTTCAAAAGGAAGTTGTCCATGTTCTCTGGCCTCCATGACCATTTTAGAGTTGAAGAGCTACCTTCAGCTTCATTTGGCTTCTTAACCATCATTGAAGTTTGAGTGGTAATCTGAAAATTTAAAACCAACAAAAAAAAAGAAATTTGTCACAAATTTGACTGAATAATGAAAATTTAAAATCAACGAAAGAAAAAATAAAAGAAAAAACCTTGGCAGTGTTATAAGCCTCATTTTTGCAGTCTGGTAAAATAGTAACAGACCAAGCCGGAACAATATAAGATTCTCCTTGAAAAATAATTTTTGCATCTGAAGTTTCATTTCCATTTCCAAAAAAGCAGCTTGATCCTTCTTCTGTTTTATAAATTGTTGCCTAAATAATATTTTCATGATAAATAATTCGATCAACAATAAAATGTAAAATTACTGATATAAAATAACAAGAATATTACAGATGCAGAGTTTCCAAAGTCGATGGTGGAGATGTTTCCGTATGTGAGAGTTCTCTCCATAGAATGAAGAACATCATGAAGTTGTTTCAAATGCCCATATTTTGGTTGATTCAAATTACCTAATAGTTTTTCTCATGTTAGTAAAAATAGAAACTTATAAAATATTTTAAATATAATTATACTTTAAATTTACCATATTCGTCAAGGGGAGCATCATAATCATATGAAGTTGTGATATATGGACCACCCGCGGTTCTATCAAAGTTGGTGCCTCCATGGTACTATAAAAACAAAACATTTCAATTACTTTTTCTAGTCATTGTGGATTTTCTGTAAGCTTATTTTAATAAATAAGTTAAATTTTCATTATCATCTTTTACCATATAATAATTATTAAAAGTTCCCCCTCTTTGGAAGAATCTTGCAACAGAAAATGCAACATCTTCGGTTGTTCTGTGAGGATTTTTACCTCCCCATTGCTTAAACCTAAACAAATAGAGACAAAATAGTATATGTTTATGGTAAAATATTTACAAAATAAGAAAAATGTAATTATACTGAAAATGAAAGTAACCATCCAGTCCAATTTTCAGTCCACATCTTAGGAGTGTTGGGATTGTTTGGTACAAAATTGTCACAATAGAAGCCATTGCATGTATTCAACTATAAAAACAAAATGATTTAAATAAGTTAACCTTTGAATATATTAAATAAATGTTCATTGTAACTAGATTTGTCTAATTACCATAGGCTGAGGAGCATCATTTTGTTGACACATTATCCATGGAACACCAACATCAAGAGACTGAGCCATATTTGCACACCACTTAATGTATGCTTTACCCGATTCTCCATAGGGTCCCATTACATTTCCATACTCATTTTCTATCTGCAAGATTAATAAAACATAAAGATAAATATTTGTAAGAATTGTATATAACACTACAAAACATAACATAACATATTAAAAGATTAAATCAACTACCTGAGCAAGAATAATTGGGCCTCCTTGTGATGCAAATAAATTTTCTTTCTTGACCATATCTACTATCATAGTTGTAAAATTTTGCATCTCATCCTATACATAAATCAGTCATATAAAATTTATTAGACAATAGCACTACATATATGATAAAATGGATATTGATTATCAGGTAAGATTACCATATATGCTTTATTCGTAGTTCTGAACACCATTCCAGGTATGTTGTGCAGCCACACTGGGAATCCCCTGTTCAAAATAATTAAAAATTTTGCATGTCAAAATTATTATATGAGAGACTGTAATATCATCATACAAGAAAGCTGACCCATTATGATAATTTAATAGAAATATATACTGCAACTAAAAGACTAGTATTGATATTTTATGATACATAAGTGTTGACATACTGATTAATATAATCAATCCATTTGACCATTTATCGACTAAAACATTATATGGGAGGCCGCACTATCACCATACTAGAAGCTAACATATTATGATAATATATTATACTGGTATATATGACATTTAAAGAGAATAGTTAAATCCATTTTAGTATATTACCCGTAATTCCACTCAGCGCATGCATATGGTCCTATGCGGAGAACAGCATACAATCCTTCGTCTCGAATGGTTTTTAGGAATCGAATAATATCTAATTTTCCAGAAAAATCATATTGACGGCGAGTAGGCTCATGCGCATTCCAGAAGACATAAGTTTCGATAGCATCAAGACCTCCTTCTTTACCTTTTCTGATAAGATCCGGCCACATCTAAATATGTAAACAAGAACGATTATAATTAGTAGCAAACATACAATACTAAGACCACACATACGGTTTGATGTAAGGTAGATTAAATACCTCAGGAGTGCTTCTAGGATAATGGATAGAACCAGAAAGGAGAACTCGGCGGTTACCATCGATGGTAATGGCTCGGCCATCATGAGAAACGATTGTGGCATAGACACTACTTACAAAAAGTAAACATAAAAGAACTCTTAAAGAAACCATATTTACTTGGAATAATGGTTTTTGAATGATAGAATATGAAAGGAAACAAAGATTTTATAGGGGCGTAAAATCGTTACCTAAAGATAATATGGATAAATATAGATTTTCCGAAAACCAAAATTGTAACTGGCATTTTCTGTAAGTATAAATTTTGTTTATCTATCTTTTAACTAATTTTATTGAATTTTGTAACCAATAAAAATCATTTATCCTGATTTTTAATTTAAAATTGATTTGGATAATAACCAATTTTATGCCAAATCTGAATCAATGCAGCTTGGTTGTTGAAATTGATTTGTTCTCAATTCACTGTATCTTAACAATGTCTTGAGTTTGAAAATTTAGTTGTTTGTAAATAATGAAAATATTAAAAGCAACATTTTAATTTATATATATTTCCATCTATGTTTTTAACCAACTTAAGTATGATTTTTTTATGCTTTCTATTTTTGGCAAAGAAGAGAAAAATGAATATTTTAAAACCTCTTTTTTATACAAAAATTTCTAGTTTGTGTTGATTTGTGTATAAACATTGAATAAATCTTATTATAACACTTAAAACTTGTTTCACTAACATATCACTAGTCAACCATTAAATTTTTATGAGTTATCATTTACATATATAAATATTCGATGTCCTTTAGTATGATGTTAGTCGCACAAACTCAGGTTGTAAATATCTAATATTTATTGAGCTACCATACTAGAATTTGAATACATGATGTGACATTTTTTATATTATTTTTGCTTTAATCAAAACATTTTAAATTTTCCTATACGGATAAGAAATATTATCCATCAAATCCTTATTTTCAAAACTCTCAAATAACAAAAGCTAATTTCATCGTCTCGATTTTCTTAATTACTTTTTCTCTAATCAAAACATGACCACACTTTTGAGTTAGTTTCATCGTCTTCGTCAAGTTTCTCTCCTCTGCATCTTGATATGCATTCTCACCAGAATAACTTTCGTCGGAGAAACTTGCCAGTAATAAAACATCTCTGAGTATACCATCGTCCATATGTTTTGAATCTTTTTTGTCAACTAAACAAGGTTCGAAGTTCTTCATGTGTTTTGCTTTAGTTTCAAAACTCACAGAGTCACAAACACCACCGTGAAAGCTCATACCCCCTCAATTTCGTCTTTTTTTTATTCATATTCCAAGACTAAAGATCCCACATCCTCTGTATTCGACATGGAGAGATACACGGCCAATAGGAAACATGCTAGCTAAACGGCCAATTCGGACTTAGTTCCAAGTACGAAACTTGTCTAGCCTACATGCTTAGTTTATAAACTATTATTATCAGTAGTCAATAGTTATGTAAAGATGTATATCAATACTACCACACATCTCAGGTTTGTTGGATATATTTATTTTATCGGGAAGAAATGAACCACAATATGTTGTCAATGTCTAACAAGGCAAAAAAAAAAAAAACCACACTTCGTGTGTTTTGAACAGCCTATCAGAAAAACCAGTTTTGTTTACAGTGCTTTATAAGTAAAAAGCACAAAAGATGTAAAAGAGCTAAAGTCTCACATCGACCAAAGGTAAGCAAAAGTGTTGTTTAGTTGATCTATAAATAGAGTCACGCTGTGAGTAAAATTAATCAAGTTGGGCTTTTTGAAGAGTTCAAAATATTGGCAAAAAGTTAAAGTTTTAGATATATTAATAGATATATTAATTGGTTAAAATGTGGTTAAAAATCGGTACAATTCCGATTAATCACTTAAAACGGCCGATTAATTGTTGTCCGAATAAGTAACCCGATATGGTCTTATTCGCTGTGTGGCCCTTGCACTGAGCGCCTACGTCGAGTAATAGGCGTCTGCGTTTCTGAACATGGGTTTTACCAATGAGTCAGAATAAAGTTGTCTTCTTATAAAGTAGATCACTTTAGCAAAGATATCAGTCTTATGAATCTATTTAAACATTCACAACATTCAAAAGGATCAAAAAGGATTTTACAGACAGAACGTTGTAGCCCAATGGTTAGGACGGGTCCCCGCCTGCACCCAGGTAGGGGGTTCGATCCACGCTGAAAAGAACTACCGTGCAACGCTTCCTGTCATAACGCTGGTACTGGGCCTTCGGGCCCAGGGAAAACCCTCTCGGGTGAAGCTGGCCGGCGGCCTGACCGGGTCCAGGGATTGATCCGCGAAGCAGGAAACCCTGGATTACAAAAAAAAAAAAAAAAAAAAAGGATTTTACAGGATTGTGGTAATTATTTGATTCTGCATACGGTTGAGGAAGTAATAAGCAAATTTAACCAAACATCACTCCTTAAAAGCCAAATATGAAACTTATCAAGAAAATTCAAAATGAAAGTATCTTTTTCTTAAAAACTGATCAAACAAAACCCAAAATCCCTAATTTGCGAGGAATGTGGTAAGATCAAGACCTTGAATTTATATGATTTTAGGTATATGAAAACTTCCAGTGGTTCTTAGATTAACAATTGTCAGAGAAATAGAAAACCTTGAAATCACCAAAATTATTCTAATAGATATGAATTCCGTCTTCCTATTATGAAACTGATATATATATATATATATATATATATATATATATATATATCAATTCAGTGTAGCTGCATCTAATGTAGCTATAAAAATTTAACGAGAGAAATGATAAAAATGAAATATATTCTTACATCAATATTTTAAAAAGAAAATAAATTCCTACAGTCAGTTTTTTTTTTTTGCTTTAGAAAATAAGGCTTCTACAACCATTTTTTTATTTTATTGATTTTAGTTTTAAAAACTACTTAAAACATGATTGATAACTTAAGTAGTTGTAATATAAATTAAAGTTAAAGTCAATAGTTACAATCTAACCAATCATCCCGGTCATTAATTAGGACACTGTAGCCATTTATGGATTCGTACAAGAGAAAGAAAAACGGAATACAAATAACCTTATGAAATTATATGATAAGTAAGATATATATATAATTTTTCTAATAGATAGTCCAACTTAAAAATCAATATAGCAATATTTTCATATCTGATCTAGACACTGATAGGAGTATTTTCTGGGTTGGCAACCATGAACAAAACCATGCATCAATAGTTTAGTTAGTTTGAAATATAACTATATATATATCAAACTGAAAAAATAAGGAATTATATATATGATAAAAATATATAACAATATTAAAATTAATAAATATTTAAATGGTTGCTAACAATAAAGAAATAATTTTTAAATATAATATCAAATTATATATATATATATCAAATTTGTTTTCAAACAAACAAAAAGCAAAACATTAAAAGATTCTAATAAAACAAAAGTAAACTAAATAAATAAACAAACAATTATATTTTTCTTTCAATGTAAATTATAACAGACATATACGAATTCTTATATCGTTGATGCTCATATTCACTTTTCTTTTAATTATGCATCCTTTCAAATATTGATATACTAAGCTTACAATTAGATGGCAATTTAGTTTAACTATAAATTTGTATGACTAACTTTTGTAAAACTGGAGCATCACATTTAAAATATTTCCACAACTCATCTAAATATTCTCGAATGTTTATTAGCATAAAGATTAAAATCAAGTTGGATCATTCATCGGTTCAGCCAATAGTTGAGTTTAATTTAGCAATATTTACGGGTTTTATCGGATTGTTAAATAAATATTTTTTCTTGAAACGTAAACTAGATTACTGTAGAACTTCTATAAATTAATAATCTATAAATTAATAATTTATATAAATTAATAAATTTTGCCGGTCCCAGGTTGGACCGGTGTTAAATATAACACAAATCGATAAAATAATAAGATAATATTTTTAAAACTTCTATGTGAATATATAGTCCCTTTAAAATCATAAATTAATAATCTATCTATATATAATTTTTATGTAAGTACAAATTAAATATAATATTGTTGGTTTTATATTCACAATGAAAATTCTTTTTTTTATAACATTTCAATACATTTTGATAATAAAATAAAGTATTTTCTTTTTTATAAAAAAATATTAAAAATAGAAAAAATGAAAATAAGGAAACTTAAATTAATATTTCTATAAATAATAAAATTTCAAAGTCCCAACATTATTAATATATAGAGGTATTACTGTATATATATCGGGTCACCAGATTTACTGGTTTGATTGTAGGCTCGGATCAGTTTTCAAAATACTTAAGTTGTATTCTTGTTTTCATAGATAAGACCATACAAATTCTAAACAAAAATATTAAAACTTTCAAATAAAACTTAAAATTCTAAAATGAAAAGTCTTTATGATTTCAAATTTTATTTTAACTTTCAAAGATAAACTACTAAATTTGAGATGATATTCTATAATTTAGAAAAGAATAATCTGAATAAAATAATAAATATCTTAAAAGAAAAAAGTTAAATTCGAAATTAAAACTCAAACTAATATTGTAAATGATTTAAGAATATCCAAATTTTAGCTTCATTTATTCTTAGAAGTTAAAATAAAACCTAATAATTTTGTAGATTTGTTTTTAAATTTAAGTGTTTTCAAAGTTTGTTTCACATTTATTACTAAAAATAACAGATTTTAGATATTAAAATGTGCATTATTTTAAATAAGTATAGTAAGATAATTTTATTTAATTTTTTATTATATTGGATAGCAAAAGAAATTTAGGTAATTAAAAACTTAAAAAAATTAGTCAAGATAATTTTACAGCATTTTTATTTATTTTTAGAAAGAAAGTTCGTTATATTTATAAATAAATTATATTTAGTAGTTGATGTTTAGAGCATTTATGGCTCTACTTTTATTGTCAAAATTAAATAGTATTGTTTTTTTTTTTTTGTAAATGCGATTTTTATATATTTGGTCATAGAGAAGTTAGACTAGATAAATTTTGATAGTCTGTGGGTCCCCAAATGTTGTGCTATGCTGTCATTGTGTCATTTGTGTGATAGAGTCGACGATAGTCTGAAAGATGTCAAAACCTTAATTTTAATTTGGTCACTTGTGGACAAATTCATTATAAGCTATGTCTCCAATTATAATAATGAGATAATGTATTGATCAATTTGTGTTCAAAGAGAATACCAAAACTGGATTCAGAAGAAAATATCATAGAGGGAAATAAGATTAACAAAGGAATATAGAGAAGAGAGCCGGATGATCAGATAATTGTAGTCTGAGTTTTGGTCAACAGAATAATTCAGATTAAGAGTAATCATCATTCCATTGGCTCCACATCTCATTAGAAAGTTAAAAAAAAAACAATGTAAGGCGAAGAAGGCTCAGAAGGATCCATTGGTAAAATTTTCTAATCAGAGTTGTACTCATAAAATAGGTAGATATTCATCATCACTGCCTTCACTACGGAACCCTCTAATTACTCCAAAACTCAAAGATTGATATTTTTGTGAGAAAACAAAAAATTGAAAACCATTGAAAAAATAAAGGGAGTAAAAAGAAGAAGGATTCAAAATATGAATGTGAAAAAATAGATATGAATGTGAAAAAATAGTAGAGCTACTTAAGCATGAACATAGATCAACTGATAAGCGGGTATAAATACGACGATGGAGGTGGCTAGGGTTTACGTTTCAGGAAGAATCGTATTAGGCCCGTCATAACCACTGGGGTTTTCCAATTCTTATTAATAGGCCTTATGAATTATTTCAAACTCGGCCCATTAAAGTTCGAGTATCATGATGTCACGTGTCTGATCATTGACCGAGAAGAAAAAAAAAGACAGAGAACCATTTAATAATTTTCCGGGAAAAAGAAAGAGGGAAGAAAAGAGCAGTAGTAGACAACTAGACATGAGGAATCTGGGGTCGTTTGAAACGCACCGTTTTGTCAAAGCGCAAATGGGGAAATCTCATCGACGACTTTGGTTTTCTCGAGAAAATCCACTTAAAAATAAAAAAAGAGACCAAACAAACCCTAAAATCCGAAAAATCCAAACCATGCGCCACTCTTGACTCCTCCTCCTCCTCCTCCTCCTTCGTTCATCATCATCATCGGGTGATCTGAGTCTTCGATTCAATCCGATTTCGTCTCACCCAAGGTATACCCGCATTTGATTTCTTCGTTGTTTCTTAGGCTTGTTTAGCTTCGATTGCATCGGAAATGGAGCCCTTCTTCAAACCGTAACGCTACAACAGTAACTAGAGTTGTTTTTTTACTCTTCACTGTTCAAATACCATCAGTAGTTTGTAGATAGATGCTTTTGCTTTATATAGGTGGATAAAACAACCAGCTGTCACTTAACTAAGATATTTATATTAGGAGGAATGGATCATCAATACGGGTTGCCGTTAGAGAGAAGAGGGGAGATGAAGAAGCATCATAAAGGGAGGAACGTTGTGTGGTCCGTTGGGATGGACAAGTGTCTGATCGAAGCTTTGGCTTTCCAAGCCAAAAACGGGAACAAAGTTGACAAATGCTTCAACGAGAACGCATACACCGCTGCTTGTCTCGCCGTCAACACACGTTTCAACCTAAACCTCAACAGCCAGAAAGTCATCAACCGCCTCAAGACTATCAAGAAACGCTACAGAGTCATGAAGGACATACTTAGTCGTGATGGGTTTTGGTGGAATGCAGCAACAAAAACGATCGATTCCGAAAGTGATGATCTCTGGAAAAGATATATCGCAGTAAGTGTTATATATATAGACCAATGATCTTTATTTGTGTACCGTTATAACTTGAAAACGGTTGGGGAACAGGTACATCCAGACGCGAAAGCATTCAAGGGGAAGCAGATTGAAATGTATGAAGAGCTTAGAATAGTATGTGGGGACCATCATCAAGCTCCAGGTAGATATGCTAAGGTGAAAGCTGAAAGCAATCATCATCAGAAACACTTTGAAGAAGACTCTGTTTCATTCCCTTTACCAAGCTCTGAAGACATTAACAGCGATACTGATGGAACAGAGTCCTACGCAGGAGGAGATGAGTATTTGCATGAAGAAGAGCCTCAAGATCTTCCTCCTCCTCCTCGAAACCCTTTGAAGCAGCCTATTAAACGACCTAGAAACTCAGATCCTTTCCAAGAAGCGGTGTTAGCGGTTGCTTCAAGCATTCGTCGGCTAGCTGATGCGGTGGAAGGAAGCAAAAGTTTGGTCAACACAGAGGAACTGCTTGAAGCAGTGATGGAGATTGATGGGTTGGAAGAAGCGAAGCAGATGTATGCGTTTGAGTATCTGAATGGTGATCCGGTGAAAGCTAGAGCGTTCATGGCTTATAATAGTAGGATGAGGAAGTTGTTTTTGTTTCGACAGTTTTGGTGGTGGAAGTGAAAAAAAAAACAATGTGGATTTTGCTGTGGTTCTATATGGTAGAATTTTATTTCTAGGTAATTTAAAGCCTGGAGTTTGTATTTGGTGCTTGTTGTCTATGGTTGAATGATTTATTCCAAGTAACATTAGAAAACCAGTGTTTCAGTCTTTTACATTGAAAACCTAGTCTGCTTTTGTTTCGCTTATTACCCTCCAACGCTTCATGAGGTTAATAATCAGAACAATTTGATTAAGAAGTTTACTCTTTGTGTTATGGTCTTCACAGTTAGCTAATTGGTTCAGAAGATATTTCTGGTGAAGTTTTACTCATTGGGGACAAATGGGTCTTCTCTTTGTGGAATGGTCTACATATAGCTGAAATGGCTTGTTTTAGTGATACAACTACTGAACCCCAATCTGTTTTTTTTTTTTTTCACTTTGCTTTCTCCAAGACAACATGAACTTATCAAAACAAATAGATGGAAAATCTTTTGACCTTTTTGTTTTTTTTTTTCTGTCATTGACTTGTTTGTACGGTATTTGCAGGATCTTGTTTACAAGTTAAGCAAAGTAAGGCAAGCCATTGAGAATAATGATCTGGGAGCTGCAGGTCAGTTTTAGGGAAAGGCATTGATACTGAATGGGTCAAAAGACTCAAAACCGTTGATTTGGCTTTCAAGGTCTTTTGCTTGCTCCTTTTAATTCACAATGGTCAAAACAATTAATTATATTAATATACAACTGGTCAAAACATCCATCTTGTTTCTCCCTCTCTTTGCATAAGGTAGATTTTGGTTTCATTGGTTTGTTACTTTATGTTGAATCTCCTTCTTTGTGTTGTTATGACCGTTGAGTGCAATCCCGGAAGAGAATGCAGAGGTGGAAACATTTAATTCGTCTTTAGCTTCTCTATTTACATCAGGTTAGTTATTCTTCTTAACTTCTCTATCCACAAGAATTAGATATTATCTGTTTAGAAAACATAATAAAGATCTTCTTGAAACTTGGTTACTGCAGTGAACAAGAATGATATAGAGTCACCTAAGCTCGCGTTTTGTGTCACCGGCTAGTGCATTTGAGAAATTGACGGGCTTGGCAGGTCTTTTGGGACAGCTTAAGGGAATATGATATAGACTGCCTTACAAATTGTTTACTTTTTTGTGTATTTTTCTACAGATGGTCAACAAAAGAAGAGTCGAAACAAACAAAAATAATCTTTGAAAATGCTATCTTAACATCTTTGATTATCATTCTTTATTACATTTGTTCATACTTACCTTGCATTAGCTAATTTTGAAAAAGTTTCGGTCACGAGTTTGAATATATCCAAAATTTAAACCAAACGAGGTTAGTATCTAATTTATCTGTCATCATCAAAAGGAACATTTCAACCAGAATTCTACATAAATAAACTTAAAATAAATAAATAAATTTGAACCGGGAAGCCATGGCCAAAATGCTAGCCAGGTCTGTGTCAATCCAGCAAAGTTGTAACCGGTCTGTCTAATTAGATTTATATTGGTTACTATAATTCTCTCTTTTTTCTTTTTTGAACACGTTATTCACTATAATTCTAAATCCATATATTCAATACAGGCACAGACAGACAAAGTCAGATCCGGGTCTAATTTAAAAACACTGGCAACCATTATATTTTGTTCAAAATAAAGACAATGTACCACTGGTTTGATTATCTATGCCGTTTTAGATATTAAAAAACCGTAAAACCTAACCAAAGCCCGGTTAAACATGATACCGTCGATCTACCAGATTTCATATCAATAGAAACCCATTTAACTGATAAAGCGTGCCGGTTTGAAGCATCCCAAAACTACCAGAAACAAGAACCGGTAATAACCAAGAGTGTATGTCATGTTACTCAGTTACTAGGTGGAGCTTGACTATTAGGTGGTGGAAGTTTGAGACATTTGGGCGTTAGTAGTTACGCACTTGTTTGATCTTTTCTTTGATGACATACATTGAATGCTTTATTAAAAAAGAAAAACTATTATCTCATAACAAATTGTAAAAAACAAATATTAAAACATTAAACAATCCATTTCTACTTTGACAAAATCCTCCAAAGAAGACTAGTCAATATTGGGTTGCGATGATCTAAGATGCATTATTAATCCGTTAAACAAATATTAAACATTAATGAGAATGCAAGTCTTTTTATTTGTATAAATACTTCCACTCCTTGTGTCTTGTTTCATCACACCTTCACATTCAACATCAAACACAATCACATTTCAAAGAGTTTCTTTTGTAATCAATGGCCGGTATCAAAGTTTTCGGACACGCTGCTTCCACTGCCACCAGGAGAGTCCTCCTCACCCTCCACGAGAAAAACCTCGACTTTGAGCTCGTTCATGTCGAGCTCAAAGACGGTGAGCACAAGAAAGAGCCCTTCCTCTCCCGCAACGTAAGTACTTATATATAACTACGAGTTTTGATGTTATGGTCTGAATCTTGAATGTTATGTGTTTGATTGATATTATTATAGCCTTTTGGTAAAGTTCCCGCCTTCGAAGATGGAGACCTCAAGCTCTTTGGTATGAACGTTTCGGTGCATCATTAATCTCATCTTTAACCTTAAATCTTTTTTGAAAATTTTACTAACAAGATTTGATTCTTTTTATGTGTAGAATCAAGAGCGATTACTCAGTACATAGCTCACCGATATGAAGAGGAAGGAACCAACCTTCTCCCAGCCGACTCCAAGAACATATCACACTACGCAATCATGGCCATTGGAATGGAAGTAGAAGCTCACCACTTCGACCCAGTGGCTTCAAAGCTTGCTTGGGAACAAGTGTTCAAGATCTTCTACGGCATGACCACAGACCAAGCCGTTGTTGAAGAAGAAGAGGTTAAGTTAGCCGCGGTCCTTGATGTGTACGAGGCTAGGCTCAAGGAGTTCAAGTATTTGGCCGGTGAAACTTTCACTTTGACCGATCTCCACCACATTCCCGTGATTCAGTACTTGCTTGGAACTCCCACCAAAAAGCTCTTCGCCGAGCGTCCACGTGTCAACGAGTGGGTGGAAGAGATCACCAGCAGGCCAGCTTCCCAGAAGATCCTTTGAGAAATTTCTGAAAAAGGGAAAAGAAAATGATTCTGTTTCAGTCACAGTAATAATAATGCTCAAAGTAAATAAGTGGCTGCTTCATTGCCCAATTTCTCAGTGCTCTGTTTTGTCTTTCTGTTGTGTCTTCTGTTTTTATTCTCAATTTTATGTGTTTGTGTGTTTTCTAGAGAGATCTTTGTTCAATGAAAAGCTATCTATCTAAACTTTAAGCTCTTCAGTAATAAAACAGATTATTAGTTAGTTATATAATACAAAGATTGCAATGTCTTAACTTATTAGTGAGAGAATAGTATACGAAGACTTTTAGTGCTTACTTTCTATTTTTTTTTTGAATAAAGTGCTTAGTGCTTATTTTGTAGGCATAAGCTTTGGACATTCTCATCCTTTAAAAGTCTCCTTGCTTTGTCGGATCTGAAAATGACAAGTAAGAGATGGTCTTTAGCTAAAAGTCAGACAAAGCAAACACATCTAAGATTTCTTCTGAACACAAGAAAATTCAAATTTATAAATTACAGAAACGAATAGATCGTTAGGTGAAGCAATCCCAGCTCGTCTTTAACTCATTCCTCACTCTCCTGACTTTAAAGTTTGTCTGTGGAAGCAAAAGTTTCCTAATCATGGAAGCTTTGCCCAAACCCCAACCATAACAAGATTGAGGGAGCCATGCTGAGATGGCTGAGAAGGAGTTCCAGCAGCTTGAATGGTTGCTACCATAGCTCTCCCTTCACCATTGGTGTGCATAGGCTGAGACATTTGTTGAGCAGCTTCATGCGCTCTTCCTTGCTGAAACCTTGGGGTTGGTCTGAGGCGGGGACAAAGGATTCAGAATTGACTCTTTACATGTCACCCCTTTTGCAATGCTCACAAAAACCCTTCTTGATGTTTCCTGGTCGGAAGTATACTTTGTTGGCCGAGACAGTTTCAGCTTCATGAGCAGTATCAGATTTGTTAGCTATAATTAGCTCACTCTTTCCTCCAAATAAGCAAAGTGAGCCTTGTTCCTTTTGGATTTACGCACACACCTCCTCAAGGGTTGGAAGATTCTATGCCTTCAGTATGTGCTTGATAAGATCATTGTAAGTGGAATTAAGAGTGAGAAGCAAACCAAACACTTTGTCTTGCTCACGGCTCTCACTCAAGATGATTGGGTCAGTACTACTTGGCCTTACCAGTACTACTACTGGTTCAGGCTGTTTATAGTTTTCTTCTCTTCAAAGACCCTGCTGAATTTGAAATATTTCCATAAACTTTTTGTAAAGTGTCCCATAACTCATCACGGTTATGAATAGGCATCCATAATGGGACCATAAAGTGGGATTTGGATGATAGAAAACACCATGAGATCTTCTTGGATCCATTTTCCTTCATCTACAAATTCAATCTCCTTGCCATATTCTCCTTGAGTGGTTTGTTTTGGCGCTGTACTAGTGGTTACATGCGACCATAAACATCTTCCACCAAGGACTGCCTTGGTAGTCCTTGACCAGAGTAAGTAGTTCACCCCTTCTTGAGTGACTGGAATCACAACAGCCGTGTTTTGCTCCATTTTTTTGGATGCTATGTACAGTTGAGTAATAGAAGATTTATTCGGAGATTTTTCAAAAATGAGTTGAGAGAGTGAAATAGTATGAAGCTTATAGTGGAACGCGGAAGAGAAATAGGGATTTAGGAGCTTGCAAGATACCATGTAAGTTTTTATGAAGATTATGAAGAACATTCAAGAAAAAGATAGAGAATGTGAGTTTAATTCAGAAATAAGAAAGAGAGAATAAAATAGAGAATGATTTAATTTTCTTAATTTTCAATTCTGTATACAATAATCTATATAGACATTCAGAGCAAAGAGCGGGGAGAATAGATAAACACAATTGATAAAGAATGTTCTACTTCTCAACAGCTAGAAATTCAAATCTGATGTGTTCACAATTTCTTCCCAGATCATCTGCTTTTCGGTCTTTTCAGATATAATATATTCTTTATGTTTTCTAATAAGTGTTAATAAGTGTCACTTTGACATTTTTCACCCAGATTAAGAAAGTTATTGAAATATATGCAAATTATTATTAATTACATTTTTTGACTAATATTATTTGAGATAAATAAAATTATTTATAAAATCAATACAATTTGCAATTAATTTTTAGCTGAAAGCAAATATAATTTGTATTGGAATTGTAAAGTGACATTTTTTTTTGTTTAATAAGAAAAAACAGTTAGAATAACACTTATTATAAAACAGAAGAAGTATAGTTTATAGTATTGGACTGCCCTCAACTCGCTTAAATGTTATCTTTAAACTATATTACCTAGTGAATAGTATAGTGTTTGCCTTCTCTTTATTTTACCTGTCAAAATACAAAGCACTATAATTTCTTTTTCATAAACACCGAGAAATCCAACCTTTATATTCAAAATCTCAAAAGACATAGTGAGTTAGTGACCCTCCCCGACTAATTGTATCCTCCTTTACTTTGTTTCTGTAGCCTTCCAGTTCCCTAACTCGAGAAACAAAAGCCACCCTTCCAGCTAGAAAACTCGCAAATAAGTTAAACCACATAAAGGAACAGTTAGACCAGCCATGAATAAACACTTGTACCACCATTTTATTCCTGGAAGTACAAGAACCAAGTGTATCAAAATCAAAGAAAGTGAAGGCAATGAAACCATATATTCCATACTCTGATCCTATTATTAATACTGTTATAAAAATTGAGGCAAAATACCTTGACTGTGGAAACCGCGCGAAACCATAAGAAAGACTGAGATCGTGGCAAAATGCACACCAAGACCAGTCTCCAAGTACTTCTTTTGATCCTTCTTATACAGACTTGGAGATACAGTAGATACCCTGTGACCATGCCACTGGCGGATTAACAAGTAGAACAATCCTACCAGAGTGATACAACCATGAACTTGACAGCTTAATGACAAAGTATTTCATTGGATTTTAATCCAACAATAACTTCAGTCATCAGATTGCTTTTGTTCCATCTTCTTCGTTCCATCTTATAAACGTCATATGTTATGCTTTATGCATGTCTTCCATGCATGGATTGTAAATTCACCATTATATAGATTTTTGAATATCGTCATATTTGAAGATTTTTTTTCTCCTACACAATAAAAAGCAAATCAAAGTATAAATCCCAAGTTTTTGATAATTTCTGTGTAAGCAAAAATAACCACTTATACATTTAATTTACCTATCAATGATTGTTAATCTTAGGTCTCGATTTAAGTTTGTCTTCGAAACCTCACAATTTAGATTTCCGAATCTAAGGAATTCCAGAAGAAACTTTTATATAAAAATAAATGTTGCATAAATGTTCACTAAGTAAGATAAACAGGAATATGAAGTACAATAAAAGAAAAAAAAAAGAAACAATTCGTTTACAAGATAACAGTTGGTTCAAGATCAACAGACGAATCCCTGAGGAAGAGTCTTGCCACAGGAGTTGAGAAGCAAAGTGAGAGCAACAGGAAGTTTAACAGGAACGACTCCGAGTAGGCTGGTTTTAAGGGCGGTGCAAAGACAAAGGGCAGCTTCAAAATCAGCCAAACCTTTGACAAGTGAGCAACACTCCTGGCTCGGTGGAGTACCGATGACCTCATGAACTAGACCTAACCAGCTCCCACACACTCCAAACTTGATCGTGTCTCTTGGACATTTCATGGATGATTGTTTTGTGGGAGGAGGGCATTGCTTAACGGCATGACAAAAGGAGAATGTTACGTTGAGGACTAGCAACAAGACGAGAAGCAATGGAAAAGCTTTTGAGATAGCCATTGGTTTGTTTGAGTTTGAAGCTATAGCTACGGGATATCGAAGAAGAAGAAGAAGAAGAAGATAGGCCTTCTAATTTGTTTTCTCTGGTGGGGCATTTATCATCGTGCTTGTGGCTGCAATCATTTGTGTTATCTCTAGTCTAGAAAACATTTTTGTCTTGATATTGAAACTGATGGAACATCCGGTGGCAAAAATATGATTCTTTTTATGTCGTGAACGAGCTAAGGAACTACTCTTTCCGTTTTTTGGGATGGGCGTTCGGGTATCCATTCAGGTTCGGTTCAGATCTATTCGAATTTTGAATTTTTGGGGTCAAAGATTTCCGTTTAAATTATCTTTTAAATTTGAAAATTCATTATATACTATCAATTTCACAAAATCTAAAATAATATAATATAATATATTACATATAAATTTGAATAATTCATGTCAAAATATCTAAACTTAACATATAAATTGGTTTGGTTTGAATATTTGGATAGAAAATCAATAAATATTTAAGTAATTTAGTGTTGTGAGTATAGTCCAACTATTTAAACATTCATTTTTGACTATTTCTATATATTTTCAGCATAGTGTGAATATTTGGATAGAAAATCAATAAATAGTTCAACTTCTTTGTTATAATGTGTACAATATGACGAAATTTAAAATGCGTCATACAACCGTTTTATGTTTGTAAATAAGTTAACCAATGGTTATATCCAAAATTCGTACTTGGGCTATTATATAATTTTAAAAGAATTATAAATTATATAAAATATTGCTAAACATATAAAGTGGCCAATAATATTTGTGTTTAAGTCTTATTCTCGTGTAGTTACAAAATTTCAATTCTAATATCAACCTTTTAAAATTATTGCGGACTTTAATTTATAATATTGATATTAAAAACATTATGGAATATGAAATTGATTATATAAAATCATAAATATTTAATTAGTTACAGATTTAGATCATAGCTAATTTATTTAGAAACGTGAGTTAGATTTTGATCCGTCTTTGAAAGGACGTGTAATTTTTCGTTGTTTTATTTCAATATAAAGATTGATAATTTTTTCGTTTTAACTATATAAAACTGTGACATGATTAAGTTATAGTTATGTGGATTTGTTATAGTGTGTACAATATGACGAAATTTAAAATGCATCACACAACCGTTTATGCTTGTAAATAAGTTAAACAATAGTTGTATCTGAAATTCATACTTGAGAAATTATATAATTTTAAAAAATTATAAATTACATAAAATATTGCTAAACATATAAAGTGGCCAATAATATTTTTGATTAAGTTTTATCTTCGTGTAGTTACAAAATTTCAATTTCTAATATCAACTTTTTAAAATTATTGCAAATTTTAATTTATATTATTGATATTTAAAAAGTTTATGAGATCTGAAATTAATTATATAAAAACATAATCCATTTAATTAGACGCTATTGAAATAGGTCCACAAAATCGAAAGACAACAATACCATTAATAACTTTTTTTAGTGAGTCATATAATTAAAGATATTTTAAAAAAATTAAACATTCCATTAAGAGTATAATTTGGGAATGATCCTCTTTTAAATTCGAGAGAAGTCTGTTCACCTATTCGAAGCCTAACTCCGTACCCTTATCAATCTAACGTCACTCAAATGTGATTTTTGAGAACTTGTATACCAGAAATACAATCAATGGTTAACAGATGTAGTTATACTGTAAATCAGGTTAAAAGAAAAAAAAAATGATTTTTTGTTCGTAAAGCAAGTTAAAAAGTTCTTGAGTTAACATTTGATTATTCATTTGTGAAGCTACAAAGTCTCATGTAGTCATGTTCTATAAGAAAGAAGACGCAACAATCTGAACTCTTTATAAAATTGTAGACGTAGAGACAAAACAAAAACCAAAAATAAACTGAAGTCTCCGCAGAATACATTTTCTTCATCCATCTTAGTACAACAACAAGCAAAGACAATAAATATAGCAAGGATCCAAATTCAAACTTGGTTGGTTTGTACCTTAACAGCCTTAAACGCTGGATGAAGCAATCCAAGCTCGTCTTTCATCTCAAGTGGATTGCTAGTCTCGTTCCTCACTCTCTTGACCTTGCGACTAGCCAAAGATTTGTGAGTGAAGCCATATATTTGCAGAATTTGATTATCCCCAAAGTTAAAGGCTCTGTCCATTTGCTTTAGACAACGTTCCACTGGGTAATCCCCAAACTTCCCGCATGGTTTGCAACCCACAAAGTGAGTCACCAATGGCCACCTGTGATCACCTAGACCTGGGTGGTAGTTCTCTATCATTTCTTCGTATTTGTCTACAAGTATTCCCCAGTAGCCGTGAAGATAGTATCCATTTTCTAGGTATACCTATATAACAACAATGTAGCAGCAGCTCATATGAGACTAGACCAAGAGTAGCTACAAAACCAATTTTAATGTAATCAAGAGAAGCTATAAAACCACCATGCAACTCACATTGTGTGATTTGTGATTAAGCTACAAATTCAATTGATGTGTTTAAAAAACAGTATAATACCGGAAGGTGCAACTTACATTGTCACTTGTGAGCAAAAAAACGATATTTATTGTGATAAAAAATGCTATAAACCGACAAGATGCAATTCACATTGCCATCTATGAGCAAAAAAAGATCTTTATGTAATCAAGAGATGCTATAAACGAATATGCAAATCACAATGCAATTTTATGAGCAAAAACCGATCTTCAGATAATCAAGAGATTTATAAGTATATACTTTAAAGATCAAACCAATGCTTAAATTGAATAAGCTCACAAACGAATTCTTACCTTATTACCCCAAGTGTCACGCTGAGTAGCCAAGATATAAACCATAGCAGACTGATCATCAGCTTCGAAAACAGGCCTACCCTTGAGCTCACGGGTCAAAACCTTACCCGCTTCCTCACGGATCTTCCCTTTAGGACCCATAGGAGCCCAAGTATCAAGCAAATCAAGCGCCCATTGATTGTTCCTAAGCAAGAAACTCCCAGTGTTCAACCCAATCCAATTCTTGTCATCATAAACCATCTCATTCCACCCGTGCATCACCAAGTTGTAATCTTTATACCTCTCCCACGGAAGCTCAAAGGCCATGTCCGTAAACATAGCATCACTATCCATCCACCAAAGAAACTCAATCTCAGGGTGAGACAGCAACAGCTTCCTAATCAAAGGAAGCTTCGCCCAGAAACCAGCCATCTCAGCATCAAGCAAAGCCATGTTGTAGAAGATCTCGATGCCGTGAAGCCTACAGTAATCGATCTTGTTCTTGATCGACTTCAACAGGTAATGGTCTCCGACGGGATTCTCACACGGCTTCGGAGCAGAACCAGTCACCAGCAAGACACGTGGCTTGTTTGGTCCGATGAAGTTGGGGAAGCTAGGGTTCTTAGCTAACCAGTCGGATCTCTGTTCGTCCCAGTCGGATATCTTGGGTCCGAGAGTGTACGGTTTATTCGGGTCGGGTTTCTCCTCTTCTCCTTCGTCGACGAATATCTTGTTGATGTCGAACGTCTCGTAGTTATTGCTCCCGCCGGAGTTCGCATCGCCGGAGGAGGTGGAATCGCCGCCGCCGCCGGTCTGTATCTCCTCGAGCACACGGTGAGGCTCGGCTCGTTTGCGAGATGAGTAGATGTGCTGACGGATCTCGTCGAGATCTTGCTCCGGAGTTCCGAACTTCCCGGCGCCGATCGTGCCACGTAGGACGACTACGGTGAGAACGAGACAGAGGACCGTTACCTTCAAGTGACGTAATGCTCTCTGGATTCTCCGGCACCGGTGAGCTCCTAGACACCTCTCCATCATCGTCTTCTCTCTGTTTTTGATTGAAGATCTAAATCGAGGTCTTTTTAAGAGAAGAAGATCTGAGTTTCCATTTATGAAGATTCCAACTTGGTTTAAAAATATTCGGACACGAAGTTACTATTACAAGATATTTGACATTACAGTTAAGGTTGTCTTGTTTTTCACTCGGTTTTGTCGGTGGAGGTGGTGTGTTAGTAGTGTTGTCTACACGTGGCGTGATATCAGGGTATGCGACTTGTGATCGGTTGTTCCTGACCGTTGGTGTAGTTTGGATCTAGAGATCTGAGAGCGTTGAAAAGTCAGCTCAGTATTAGTACTGTTGTTTTTTTTTATAAATAGAAGAAAGGTTGAAAAGAAAAGGGAACATAAATAGGAAATGATTTTCAACTTGTTTGATACGGTTAATTTACTAATTAGAGGTTAGTAGGTCATCAAAAACTAAAACTTTTTGAAATAATTATGTTCTGATATGTTTTTGATGTATAACTTTTAATTCTTTCATTCATATCAAAAAGTTAAGGCTTTTGATCTATGCTTGTAAAATTTTAAAAGAAAGTGACTGTTTCGATACACATAAGACAGTTAATTTACCTATTTTGTTAAATGTTTTTGCCAAATTTTCTCTTTTTAGAAATGAAAAATAAAATCTCGGATATTTAATCAAATTCTAGTTCTCTTCTATTTATAAACACAAATGAAAACGACCGAAGAAAAACACAAGAAAGTTGGTATACATAGCTTTTTTTAACTTAAGTATATATAGCTTATTTTAACGTTGATTTATTATGATATTACAATTATAAAAATATTACATACACAATTCGATAACTGACAATAATATTTTTTTTATGAAGATTACGTCTAACAACATCATCTGAATCGTCCTATGGAAATTCACTCATGACAAGATTTACTTGCATTATGTTGAAGATCTATTGCAAGTATTTCTTCCGTTCTGCATAATGGTTTAATAAAGTGTTCTCTTCAGAACTTAAAACTTGAATTTTCTGTAATCTCCAAAAAAATATATAGTCTAGGATTCTAACTTCAGACCTGGATGTAGTATACATAGCTTAAGATTTTATTTTTGGCAATAAATAATAAATATAAACGCAATTCACTATTTTGTTTAAAAATTCAGAACATAAAAGAATTAGTTAAACCAAACAAACTTTCTGTTATTAATGGTAACAACAGATTAAGCGATACATGACAACCAGATAAAATATAGCGATACAATGAATTTTTGGTTTGTATAAGTGCGTACGAGGAAACAATTGCGGTTCATCTAAAATAAACAGTTCAGAATAAATATATGAATGGAAACATGTATAATGAACAGTGTAATTGCAAAATACATAAAATATATTTATATCTTACAAAATAAAAGAGGAAACAATTGCGGTTCATCTAAAATAAACAGTTCAGAATAAATATATGAATGGAAACATGTATAATGAACAGTGTAATTGCAAAATACATAAAATATATTTATATCTTACAAAATAAAAATCAGTGATAGAAAGGTCATTTAGAAAATATATATATTATTTTTAAAAATATATTATATATCTGATATATATAATTAATATGTTATTACCGAGATTTTATAGGCAATAGCTTATTTATCAAAACATTATAACTACACTAGTAATTCTTAACAAAATTAATTTAATTTTTTAATAAAAATTTAAAATCAGTATCAAAATTTTATTATAGGATTTTTATTATGTTATTTTATAAATAATATAACAATTGATAATTTTTATTACAAATAATATAAATACTTTTTGGGTAATTTGAAAGTATGTATATTAGATAGATACATATTAGTGGATTTTTTTTCTCTTTTCTTTATTTTTAATAATCAGTTACAAAAAAACAATCATTCTACAGGAGAACCTCTATAAATTAATAATCAATAAATAAATTTTTTCGATTCCTATTTGGGCAGGTGTAAAATATAATAGAAATCGATAAAATAACAAGATAATAATATTTTAAAAACTTTCATGTAAATATTTAGTCCCATTAAAATAATAAATTAATACATATATTCTATTATTGGTTTTATATTCACAATGAAAATACATATATTTTCTTAATATTTTATTATATATTAGTAATATTTAGTAAAATTGTATCGAAAACCACATAACAACATAAAAATATATACAAAATAAGATAACTAAACAATACAAAATTTCTATATTTTATTTTTTATAAACAAAAATATTTAAAATATGGATACAATCTAGAAAGATAAACTTTGGTAAACTAATATCCTGTAAATTAATAAAGTTCTAAATTTCCAATATTATTAATTTATAAAGGTTTTACTGTAGGTGGTTTTGTGATAGGTGAACTACAGAGAGTCATGGGTTCAAATCAACTCCACAAAATTAAATGTGTGTGGCAACAAATTAAAATTTCACGAGTGATAGTCCACCCTTGGATCGCACCACCATTGCTTAGATTAATTTAGACTTTTTCATGGCTTTAAGTAGGGCTGAAGTTAAAATCTCCGGAATGAAGAATCGAAACGAATTTAATTTGAAAGTACTGAATCTGAACCAAAATTGGTTAAATATCTGAATGAGTTTATAATTTTAACATCAAAGGAACCGAAATTGAATCTGATCTGAACAGAAGTATTTTGGGTAACTGGTTGTATCCAAAATAGATTTATATGCCTAAATATATTCAAAATATCCAAAAGATTTAAGATATTTTGAATTTGTCCAAAATAGCTGAATATACAAATATCCAAAGTAATGTCCCAAATAGCTAAACAATACCCACAATACCAAAAATGTTTAAAATCTTTAATGATTTTCTATCCAAATTTTCAAGCCAAACTAATTTATATGTTAAGTTTAGGTATTTGACATATTTTATTCAAAATTATAATATAATGTCTTATTTTTTCAGATTTTTCGAAAATTTAAAATATAATAAATTTTGTTATTGTAAAAAACAAATAAAGGGTATCCGGCAATTAGTGATTCAATTTATATCTTCTCCATCATTTTTGTTTAATTTTTTATTATTGAAATAAATTAACAATCAAATTAGCTAAAAAATTAAAATCTAGATTTTTTGTGTATGTTATATTTTAAACGACAATAAATGACTAGAAAGTATAATTTAATAATAAAACAATTATGTGAAAATTAATGATCGAAGGTTTAGCATTTTTATTAAAAAAGATACACATGATTTTAAAATCATATGAGTAAATAGTATCATTAAATAATAATAAAAAAAATATATATATATATATATGTGTGTGTGTAAATTAAAATATATACATTATAAGATTACATAAATATTTTAATATTAAAACTTTCAATGAATTTTCAAGGACATTTATAAATTATAAACTTATTATTTTTTTCACACTGAAAATTTTGTTATCAATGATTTAAATATTTTGTTATAAAAAGGTATGAATGATCATAGAACCGTCTAATTATGAAGTATCATTTAATAAATAACTATTTAAAATATACTATTTTTAGAAAAATAAATTGGTCCATCTTAACTTATATTAAACTTTTTATTAAACTAACTATCAAAATGATAAATAATGTACAAAAAAATAATATCGCACTTTCCTTAAACAAAAGTTACTAAATTATCTAATATGTTTAGCGTATATATGAAAATTTATTATTCTCAATAATAAATATTTGATCACAATTTTGGTATCTTAGTTCTTTTTTTATTTATTTTATATTATCAAAAGATATTAAACAATCACCTTAACTAAATAATAAAAATATTTAGATTTTTTTTCTTAAGTGTTATATTTTAAATTTTTTGAAACGTCTATAAATTATTAGAAATTTGATACACTACTTTGAAAATTTTGTTATCGATAGCTTGATTTGTTTTGTTATAATAAGATACAAATGATCATAAAATTGTATTAATATGAATTTTTATTTAATAAATATTTAAATAATATATATATATATATAAATACTAACGATTTAAAGCAACAAGATTGGCTGCATCAATTTAGTCGTTCTTTTTTTTTGTCGACCAATTTAGTCGTTCAGTTGAAACTTTTCAAAACTATGTGGAAGACTAAAATCAACAAAATGGTTCTCAATGATGTGAAATTGAAATATTAACAAAATTGCAGAGCATGTTTTTGTAATAAAATTGACTTATTGATCACATTGCAGTATTTATAGATAGAAACATGGTGATAAAAGATTGGGAAAATTGCCAAAAAGAGAAAAAAAAAACAAGGTTGTTGTCCACTTGGTATAAAACCAACATGAAGTTTTCCCAATAGTATAATTTTTTTCATAATCCAAAAATTAACCCTATATTTAATCTAATTAAACACAATTTAAAAGTTAATTTGAAATTTTAAAAAATTTAATGGAAAAAAGGAAAAAATATTTGAAAGGCAAATGAAAACATAAAACAAAAAGAGTATAGATATGCTAAGTAAAATCAAAAGAAAAACTATGAAAAAACCATATATTAATGAAGAAGACAAGGGAGAATCAGATTTTTTTAATTTTTCTCCAAGTAAAATCGACCATAACATGTTTTAGAAAGTTAAAATATTTTTAGGAGATTTTTAGAATATTTTCTTAACTGAAATTTCATTAATTTTTGCAAAACATCAAGTATTCTTATCCGTAGAAGGTGCCTTTTAAAAGTTAGGAAAAATATTAAAAATTCTGAATACACTTTCTACTTTGAGTAGACGAAAGAGTAGATAGAAAACACATTCCTCAGAATTTAGAATACTTTATAAAAGTAGAAGATGTATTCAGAAAGAAAATGGATACATTTACGATTAGTACAATGCACATTCATCTTATTTAGAAATTTAGTAAATAGTAGAAATGGTGTTCTAAAAGAAGTAGATGAACGTGTTTATTTTAGAAATTATTTTCTACTATAAGTCTATATAATTTTTCGTAGAAGACGCATTCTAATTTTAGTAGAACGTATTTTAAAAATCTTAGTTACCAAGTTTTTGAACAAAAGAAAATTATCAGCTTGTATATATGGATGTTTTATTAATTGTTTATATTTTTAATAATTTTTTTGATTCATAAAATTATTTATTTCATTAGTTTTCAGAAATACAAAAGGTAAAAAAGAGAAACAAATAGACAAAAACAACAACCTAGTCTTTTTGTTCTCTTTTGGCAATTTTCCTTAAGAAATTTAAGCCTAAATCGATCAGGCTCATCATAAATTCAAAATAAATTTCGGTCTACAATTAAAATTACAAATGTTCATCCCAACATATCCTCTATATATTAAATCACTTGAATCGCTTCAACTACTAATTAAGTAACAAACTACTGCAACTGAGGCTTTTTATTTTTTTAGTCTTTTTTGATCTTTTTGCTTTATTTTAACAATAACTAAATTGAAGTAAAGATTATAAATTTAATGGATAACAATTAGTTGAAATTCTTTACAACTTTTTTTTCTTTAAACTAACAGATATGTGTTCAATCGAAGACATGTTAATTTGATGAACACTAAATATGGAAGAATAGAAAAACTTTTCTTTCATGTTTATGTTTTATTTTATTAGATGATAGAATCATTTTTTTGTTTTTTATTCTTTTATTTAAATATATAATATTTTTTAAACAATGACTTTTTGACAACATGCCTCAAAAATTCGTATAATATATAATATGTTCTCAAACTAAATAATTATGTTTTTTGTATAAAACCAAATAAACTGAAAACCGACGGTATATAAACCAAATTGAACCAAAGTAAATATGTATTTAGAATATTATCTCTATTTTACAAACTGGAATACCGAAAAAAACCAAACTGATCCAAAACCAACCCGATATTTGGATTGAACACCCCTGATCTAAATGAAATCGAAATATGTTTCATTTTTCAAAACATAATAAAATAACAACTTCATTCCGCGCGAGGCGCGAATCTTATCCTAGTTTGGTATTAAAACTATATAAGCAACTTTTGGTATATCTAAACTGAGGTAATTTCAAATTTCTATAGTTATAAATCTGTGCCCATAATATCCCCTATATATTAATACTGGAGCATTACAACATATTTTTGTAATCACATGTCATCACTAGGGAGATTCTTAGAATCCTTAAAAAAATAAGTTAGTCCATATAAATGTATATTATAGTTTTAGTTAAACTATCTATCAAATTAAAAGTTACGGAATTGCCTTTAATAAATTATTTTCTTAAATAAAAACTATGAAATTACCTAATATGATTAATATATATATATATATATATATATATATATATATATATATATTATAACAATTTTTTAATTCTTTTTTTGTTTAGTTTTATATTATTAAATTAAATTAAACAATCACATTAAACATACAATAGAAAAAAATAGATTTTTTATATGTTGTATTTTGAATCTTTTAAAACGACTATAAATTACTAAAAGTGGTAAAAATCTCATTGCAATATAGGGAGAGACGGTTTTCAACCGGTCTCGAAACCCTTTGGTTGAGTTTTTCATCGTCGATGAATTTGACTTCCTTTATAGATTCCTTGTGTTCTATAGACTGTGGGTTATATGATTACAAGTGAAAATTTGATTTTTAGATATGTATCTAGAGTGGAACTAATTTTTACAGATGTTTTGTTTTTAAATTAACACTTATGTAATTTACTAAAAGTCATAAAACAAGTTAAAAAATATTAGTGAGACCAAAACAAGAATGAAAGCACAATTTTATGGAGGTATACAATGAAATTATATATGGAGATTCGAGAGTAAAAAACAGTTGAAAGCAGAAAACCTAACTCACTTTCATCATGTTACAAACTATCGGATTTCAGTGATTTGCATCAGTCACAAAACTTAGTTTCTTTTGTGCATATGAAATTTTTCAAATAATTAAAATGAGATATAATACGTTAAATCTTTAACAACAAGAAACTCACATTTGTTTTCTTCATTTTACAATCAATAAAAATTATAGTGTTGCAAAATATAAAAATCATTTAATAAATAAATATTAATATAAAAATTTACTATGCGCATTTGCGCGGATTATCGTCTAGTGGTTAACTAGAATATATGTCGAATACGTCAAGCTTTATAGTATGGTTACTGAGTGTAATGTTTTTGAATGGTTTCTTCAATATCAGAATTATACTGACCGAAGACAGAGTAAGCCCATTTTTCCATATAATATGTTATAATTTCAGATCCACTATTTTTTTTAATGTAAGATTTTAAAATTGAATTGCTGTTGTGTATAGTTCTATAAATTACTAACCGGATAATTTTCCAGAATACATGGGTTATTGGGTCGATTGTGAACGAACCGCTTGTTAATAAATAAAATAATTTTAATATATAATTATCATTAGCTACTAAAAGTATAAGAAAAATTACGTTTTGTAAAAGAAATCTAGAAATATTTAAATTTGGTTTCATAATTTTTTATTTTCATTTCATATATAAAATATATACAAATAATTTAAATTATTTTAAAACATTTTATAAGAAGTAGATGTCAAAACATATAATAAAACATAGCAAGAATCAAATTTCATAAGTTTTAAATATCTAATGAATAAAATTATATTTTAGATCTAAAATAAACCAAAAGTTAAACTTCAAAATTGTAATAGATTTTAAATAACAAAAAATAAATTAGTGTCAAATATCATTAACTAATTTTGGTTCTTTTTATCATCATTCACTTTATTTTGTTCAGGTGGCATGACAGAATGTTCATCAAAATCCAAATATAACACTAAAATAGTTTAGTTGGTATTATATATGATTTTACTAAAAAAAATATAAGATCAATGACTTTGATTCATGACAAAACATTAATTAGTTAGAAACATGATAAATCATGGAAATAAGATCAAAACATGCGACTCATGACAAAGAATAAAAACACAAAGTTTGTATGATAAAAGTTACAACTTAAAAGTGTAGAACAAATAAGAAAAAATAAAACAAAATTGAAAAGAGATTGAAATTATATGTGGTCGCAAAGAAATTGATAATTTACGAGAAAGGTTTAGTTATGAATTTAAAAATAAAAACTAATTTTGTTTATTTGGAGTACAGAACATATTTAATAAAGTAATTAAATACCTAAGAAAAAAGTAAATAAAAATTACTCATTGATTCACCTTGTGATTCAACTGGCAGTCGGGTTGTCGAGTTTAAAGGTTTAGTTATGAATTTTTTAGTTAATAGGTTTTTGTTAAAACCGAAATTAGATTATTTAATAGATCGATGGATTTTCCTGTCCGACTGTGGATCTGGATCGAGTATAAAATCATTGGAAGATGTGTATTACACTGTGACTAAAAACCAGTGCACGAATAGTTCTATTATAAATACAAAAGATATAACTGATGCGAGTGCTGTGCATGTGTATTACATGCGTATTACAAAATCATTGGAACATGCGTATAACTGATGCGAGTGCATGCGTGTTACATGCGTATTACAAAATCATTGGAACATGCGTATTACACTGGAATGTTCACTCGGCGTTGAATGCGGATTATCACCTAATCTATGCGAAAAGTTGTAGAACATCAAGTAGATCCAAAAAAAAAAAAAAAAAAACATCAAGTAGATCCGATGTAACTGATGTAAGCACTTTATTAATGCTTACTAATTACACGGTCAGAAAGACTAATTCAATCGATGTACCGTACACGGTACACTTCTGAATATGGTTTTAATTGGTAATTTGTAGAAATTTAGGCAATTTGTAAATAAAGAAGCAGTTAATACGGTCTAGTGTCAGTTTTAAATGGATCAATGTCTCCGGATCCAAAAAAGTCTTCTTATTTTCATCCTTCTATAAATATCAGGATGATTTACCCCATGAGTGTAACAATTCCTTAGTTCGTTTGTTGAATTCTTCTTACACTAAAAAAGATCGTTAAGTTAGTTTTCAATATTCTTGCATTTATTGCTACTGCACTTTTCATTCTCGTTCCTAAACTGAATTTTTGTTTACTTTATTTCACCTGCTTAGATTAAATTTGATACTGATTGACCTGAAAGATTACGGAAAGTGTATGTTTCCAAGTTTCAAAAAAAAAGTGTATGTTTCCACCTATTTTCACCATTTTCAATTTTCAAACCAAAAATCTCTGCACTTGTAAAGAGTGACTAGTATGCCTAAGGCAACAAAGAGTTCGTACAATGAATTTATAATATGTCGTTTGAAAACATATAAGTATATCTTTTTCTTCTGTAACTTTAATTTTTAGTAATCTGAGATCTGTACTCAAACTCGGATTAATTTACCTAACATATATTCGCTATGAAAGTTTTGGCAGGTCAAAAAGAATGCACCCGTTGAATTTGGCTTTTTGTGTAGTTTACATTTTCTCCGGTTTTTTAATCTAATTCCTGCAACAATTTTTTCAAAGAAAAACAAATGTTTGTGAAGATGATTTATGTAGTATGCATTTTCTTTTTGAGCAACATGTAATATGTAATTAAATACCTGATTTGTATTACATTTGTAGTTTTTTTCTTCACCTTTTATCCCTAAATTAGTTTGATTACTAATTGGCGATGTTGTAGGAATAAGAAGAAAAATGGGAGGAGGGGCGAAGACCCCAGAGAGCGAGACCTTCAGCATTTCTGGCCCCTTTCATCTTACCTCTATTGATTGGTAACCTTTCAATTTTGATTCAGTATGCTTTCTTTTGTAACAATTTATATATAAACAACCATGCAGAAAGCAAAGCTTGAAGAACGTGCTTTAAGAATTCTAGACCAACCTGAAAAAAATGTTTTAAACGTGGAAAACTATTGTTTTGTAACTATATATATCGTGTCACTGTGCACCAAAAAAAAGTGTTGGGTTAACTTCACCTCGCTGCTAGCCTAATGTTTGAATCAGATAGTTGGCCGACCAAAAAAGGGATTCACATAGTTGAATTAATGAAGCCTAAAGAAGTGGAAACTAAACGAGTCTATTTGTTTTGTTTTATTGAAGGAATTATCGAGTTTGTGCATCGGTGTAGATGTAGAAGACAAATTACACAACATAAAGCGTTATAATTTTTTTTTTATGATAGACCATGAAGTTCTTATTTAAACTATATGAATTCATTTGTCGTGCACGAGTTTCTTGATAAGTGTTGACCTTTGGGAATATATATATATATATACTTATTCATTTAAAATGAGGAAAAAAAAAGATATCCCATCTCTCTTCAGATTCTAAATTCGTTTTTCGTCATCTATAAATAGGACTGATTCTTACCATCGAACGTCAGTGGCATCAAGTTTGGTAAAAGGAGTGTACACATTGGAACGGGACAGGCAGAAGAAACGGATAGGCTCCGAATCACTAGCCGAACCTTGGTGGAACTTTTTCGACTTCACTTTACTCGAACCCTTAATCGACCAAAACGAGGGTGACTGCATATACGGTGCCGTGTTCGAATACAAGCCATACAATCTTTACCAAAATACCCCTGATGTGAAATTACCTCCGCGTTATGTGATTGCTTTCCGTGGCACGGATCTAGGAGCCGAAACCCGGGTGGGTGATTTGAAGCTTGACCTCCGATGCGTCTTTAACACCCTCCATAGATCCGCCAGGCTTGTGCACGCTATAGAAGTAATCAAAAAATTCAAAACTATGGTGGTCGAAAACCGGGAACCAGCTATGTGGCTCGCTGGACACTCTTTGGGAGCAGGACTAGCCTTGGTGGCTGGAAAGTCGATGGTAAAAGATGGTACCCTCCTCGAGACTCACATATTTAATCCACCTATCTCGTCTATTCCTCTAGAGCATATACTAAGGGGCAAGATGCTTAGAGGTGTGTGTCGGATTGCCGGGAGTGTCGTCAAAGCCACCCTAGCCATGGTCTTGAAGGATCTTCATGTAAATAAATAATCATTTCAATTTGAAATCCTTACTCTAAAACATCCAGTACTAGTTTAAATGATGATTTTCTTACAGCAAAATCATCAATACGTTTTCTCTTGATATATTATTTTGTCGTTAATTATTACAGGTTCAAGAAGACGATCCAAAAACAGCATCGTGGATACCTTATTTATATGTGAACACCAAAGATCCAATCTGTTCAGAATACATTGGTTACTTCAGACACAAAGCCGTCATGTCTATGTTCGGAGCGAGCAAAGTCGAGAAAATCGGTTCGGGAAGCTCACTTAGGAGGAGACTGTTGGTCGGAAAAGGAGGAGCATCATCATCGTCGGATTTGTCAACCGAACCTATTCACCTTCTTACATCAGCCAATATGACCGTAAACAGGAACAAACCGACTAAGTCTAAGAAAGCTCATGCGCTTCACCAATGGTGGGAGCAAGACTCGGCCCTGAGGGCAAATTGGGAAATCTGCTGCATTAGGCCCAACTCTGAAGCCAAATCGGTAAAACTGTTGAATTAGGCTGTGGTGGGTTTTAAATGGCTTGACGACTGGTATAGCTCTACCCCTGAGCTCAGAACTCTTAATCTATCTTTGTATTTGATAAAAAAAAATCTATCTTTGTACTTTTTTCCCATTTCATATGTCTTTGTTTCATGTCTTTTTTTTAATGTGTTTGAATATTGATCCATGTAATTGTTAATAATTGTTTTCTTATAAGCATGCATATTTATGTTTACACAGCAACGATAATATGAAAAAGAATATAATTCTATATCTCTATAATATTATTTGAGAAGTCATGTTAACTCTCATGATAGTTGATTACTTTGATACATTTAATAAATTAAAAATACTCTTATTTATTTTTATTAAAATTCATTTTTAAAATTTTCCAAATAACATATATGATAAAAACAATACTTTTAAAGTTTAAAAGGTGAAAACGAAAATATAAGTATAAATAATTTGATTTCATTAAAATGGAAAGTTCACAAATTAGCAATAATCCATTTAAAAAATATTTTAAATAACATAAAATATATTAATAAAATACTTTCTTTATATTAATATTTTCACATTAGGAAAATAAAATATTGATTCTTTTAAAACATAAGTTTAAACAGTACAACAATATATATTTTCAAAGTAACAGAAATATTATATATATATATATATATATATCTATTTCTTAGATGATTACATAAAATAGTCAAGTAACAAAAACTGATATATTTTTAATTGACTAAAATAGTTTATAACTAGTATTATTGAAATGTTACTTTTATTTCTTATATTTTATTGGCAATAATTTCTTTAAATTTCAGAAAAAAATCTATAAATTATATTTTACTTATATAATATGATTTCTCAAATACAAATCACAGTTTTTACTGTTTATTTTAAGAGATATTCAAAAAATAAATTTAACAATAAAATTGTTTTGACCAAATAATTACAAATTATTTTAAAATAACATCATACTATACACTTTAACGAGGCAGATATATTATATTTTATCATTATTAAAATTATATATTTTCTTAATATTAAATTTTCTTTTAAATTTTATATTTTTATGTTTGGGTAACTTAATATAACATAACTTCCTGTAGATCATCGTTTCATTTTCTAATATCCTAAAAAAAACCAACACTTAATTTGATATATATTATGAAAATACATGCACAATTAAACAATAAATAAAATTAGTTTGACTTGACTTAACTATAATAAAAATAATTCTACTTCAGTCTGAATTTGAAAAAAATATATGTAACTTAATATACTGACAACACATATTTTATATCTAAAATCATATATTTAACTATACTAAAAAATATAATTTTATAATTAAAATAATAATTTATTTTATAAATATAAATTAGAGGATGATTCAAAAGACATTATCAATGAAAATAAAACATTAACCAACAGTAACAATTTAATTCTTTTGTAAAATTTATAAGCACAATATGTCTTAAGTTATACATATCTAAGAAAACAACCAACCTGAATGCAAATAAGAAACTTAATCAAAATTTTAATATATTTAGAATAAAAAATATTAAAGTTAAATTCAGAAAAATAAATCCAAATCCAGTATACCCAAATCATAACTAAATCGATTGTAAATATAACAAAACCAATTAGATATAACCATGTTCGAAAACGCGGCTGGATTGACCGATTCCGTGCCGGGGAAGCGCTCGGCGAAGCTCTGACGCCACAATTATGGTATATTCGATTAAGAACGTGGTTTAAAAAAATTCATCTATGGTTTGGTGATTTAGAGTCTGAAATGGTAAATACACTATAGATCTGTCATATTTTAAAGTTATAAACAAATAAACAAAGTTGAATCGAAGCTAGTTAACCCAAAAATGATGCTTTACAACGAAGACGACAAGAAACGGCATTGAACATAATATTTGTAAAGTTAGGTTAAGGAAGAAAACGCATAAGAAATTACAGTTTTGCCCTTCTTTTATAACAAAACTTAAAAAACTGCATTACTTGTGAATTGAACCCCAGTTAAAAAGTCTAACATACTTCAACTGGACAACGGAACTCATAACTTTGTTTTTCATATGTATAATTTTTAAAGGTATGATACATTAAAAATATTAAATTAGCAAAAAAATTATGCCCTGCGTATATCCCTCATACTCCCCGCATTTTCAATAACTCACTAGGCCCAGACTGGCCGCACGCTTAGAGCCTAATGAGTTTTTTAGCAGGGGATATAACATATCAAAGATCATATGTCTAGTTAAAGTAGTACAATATTATTAATATAAGTTATGTATAAAATTGTAAATTATTTTTAAAATTAAAAGTAAATTGCAATCAATTATTATAATATATAATTACCTTATAAATATTTACATCTGTGCATGATCATGAGAAAATCATCTAGTCGGTTTATCATCTAGTATTTCTAGGTGATTTTTTCGTACTCATGCACATACATAAATATTTATAAATTAAATATATTATAATAACAGATTGATATTTACTTTTAGTTTAAAATTAATATATATTTTGTTTGTATAATTAATAATATTATATTAATTTAAACATACATATGATTTTAGATAGTTTATATCTAATCGGTTTTGTTGTTTTATAGTCGATTTAGTTATCATTTGGACATATTGGATTCCATCTATTTCTCTAAATTCAACTATAATTTTTTTTTAATTCTAAATATATTAATTTTTGATTAATTTTCTTATTTGCATTTAGATTGGTTGTTGTCTTAGATATTTTAGTAATATTATTTATAACTTCATTTTTTTTTTTGATGACCCTGGTATTCATATGTCTCTAGAGGACCCGACTGACGCCTAATGACTGTCTCGGAAATCTGGGACTAACTTCATATATTTTATTATATAATTATATCGAAATTCTTGTTTTTAGTGAATTGATTCTATTCGGGTCGATTTTATTGGGTCCAAGTATATTCGGATCAGTTATTTTCGGTTTCAATTCTTTCGAATAAAAGAGTATTGGACCAAATAAATATTTGTAAACTTTCGGTTTGGTTTTGGACCGAATAATTTTGGGTTAGTTCTGATTTAAGTCTTTGAATCCGGTTAAAATACCTAGACCTAAACTGCTAAACCTGATTATAATAAATCTTGAATAAAAGAAATATGATGTTGCAAAAAAAAAGAATAAAAGAATAGGAAAAATTCTTTGAAAATATACAAACTAATTTTTTTGCCAAAAAAATACATGAAATTTTTAGGCTTTCCAAAAAATATACAGACTAATTTTGATTGTCCATAAAATACATGAATTTTTAATCATAGTTAATGTCGTCTGACGGCGTCAAGTTAACACCGTTAAAATCGAGGTGTGAAACCTCCAAAATTCAAAAGTTTATATACTTTATGGACAGCCAAAATTTGTTTGGTATTTTTTGCGAAGCTTAAAAAATTAGTGTATTTTTTTAGCAAAAGAAAATTCAGTCAATGTATTTTTTTTGAATTTTCCCAATATTTAGGGACCGAAAGAAGATGAAGAAAACCGAATTCACCTAATCTTATCATTACGTGACCCTAGCGAATTCTTATAACTTTAGCCCAATGGGCTTAAAAGTTAACAAAATGGCCCAACCGCTTTGATTTTGGCGGCAAAATACAGACCTAGGGATTTTACTCTCTCTCTCTGTCTCAGCTTCTCCGACGTTCTTCCCAGATTACTATGAGACGATTCTGAACAGGGTCTAATCGATTGTTTTAGGGTCAATTGAAAATGCAAGGAGACTCGTCTCCGTTGATTAAACCCATCAACAGAGCCGCCGTTCACAGAATCTGCTCCGGACAAGTCATCCTAGACCTCTCCTCCGCCGTCAAGGAGCTCGTGGAGAACAGCCTCGACGCCGGAGCCACCAGCATCGAAGTCAACCTCCGCGACTACGGCGAAGACTACTTCCAAGTCATCGACAACGGCTGCGGCATCTCCCCGACCAATTTCAAGGTTCTCGCGCTTAAGCACCACACTTCGAAGTTGGAGGATTTCGCAGATCTTCAGAGTTTGAACACGTTTGGTTTCAGAGGAGAGGCTCTGAGCTCTCTGTGTGCGTTGGGGAATCTAACGGTGGAGACGAGGACAAAGGAGGAGCAAGTTGCTACGTTATTGACGTTTGATCGTTCCGGTTTGTTGGTTGCTGAGAAGAAGACTGCTCGCCAGATTGGTACCACTGTCACTGTGAGGAAGTTGTTCTCTAATTTGCCTGTTCGAAGCAAAGAGTTTAAACGCAATATACGCAAAGAGTACGGGAAGCTTGTTTCTTTATTGAATGTGAGTTTCACTATGTTAACTGCTTTAAGCTCAGCTTCTTATCCTTAGGATCAGGTTTTGACTTTTGCTAACTCAAGAATGAGTCAATGATTTCTTCAATAATTTTTCATTTGTGCAGGCATATGCACTTATTGCGAAAGGAGTGCGGTTTGTCTGCTCCAACACGACTGAGAAAACCCCAAAGTCTGTTGTGCTTAGCACACAAGGGAAGGGTTCACTTAAAGATAATATCATAACAGTATTTGGCATGAGCACCTTTACTAGTCTACAGCCTGTAAGTATAAGTATATCAGATGAGTGTAGAGTCGAAGGGTTTCTTTCCAAGCCTGGGCAAGGCACTGGACGCAATTTGGCAGATCGGCAGTATTTCTTTATAAATGGTCGGCCTGTAGATATGCCTAAAGTCAGCAAGTTGGTGAATGAGCTTTATAAAGATACAAGCTCTCGGAAATACCCAGTTGCTATTTTGGATTTTGTTTTACCTGGTGGAGCATGTGATTTGAATGTCACGCCTGATAAGAGAAAGGTGTTCTTTGCTGACGAGACTTCTGTTATGGGTTCTCTGAAGGAAGGTCTGAACGAGATATATTCCTCTAGTAATGCGTCTTATATTGTTAATAGGCTCGAGGATAATTCTGAGCGACCAGCTAAGGCTGGAGTTTCATCTCTTCAGGACAAATCAAATGTCCTGTCAAAAGGTATTGTGCTGGATGTCAGTTCTAAAACCAGCGATGGGAAAGCTGTTGAAAAGAGAATCTCTTCCTCGAGGGAAGCTGAGCTGGGTAATAGTTCGACTTTGAAGGTTTTCGAATTCGACATTAAGCCACGTGCGAGTAAGCAAGGGGAGGGTTCTTTATCAGTCCATGATGAGTCCCTATCTGTAACTCACCTTAACAAGACAGCTAGCAAAGGTTTACCTCACGTCAATGTGACTGAGAAACTTATGGATGCAAGTAAAGACGTAAGCAATCGCTCTAGCTTTGCACAGTCAACTTTGAATACTTTCGTTACTGTGGGAAAAAGAAAACATGAAAGCATAAGTACCCTCCTCTCTGAGACACCTGTCCTCAGAAAACCCCCTCCTGGTTGTCGTGTGGAGAAAGGCAAATTTGAAGTCCGTGCTTTGGCTACAAGATGTACGATGGAAGGTGATCAAGTTGGTGGTATGGCCGTCTCGAAGCAAGGTGTAACGCCAAATGAAGTGGACTCTGAAATAAGAAATTTGACATCTCCTAGAACCCATCATCCTGACAATGTAGAAAGACACAAAAGAGTAAGTAGGCTTTTGTTATAGTATAATATATTTGCTTAGTAGGTTACTGATTGTTTATGCTAAGCTACCATTAATTCATCAACAGGAGCAAGAGAACCCATTATGTTTCGTAAAACCGACATCAGAAAACACACGCACCGAAGGGGATGCGGAGATCATTTTGGAGAATAATCCACGTTGCAGTCAGCCACTGCGACCTGTTGCCACAGTGCTGGACTCCCCAGCTCAATCAACGGGCCCAGAGATGTTTTCCACACTAAAATTTAGTTTTCAAGACCTCAGGAAGAGGAGGTTAGGAAGGCTGTCAAGATTACAGTCGACAGGTTATGTATCTAAAAGTATGAACACGCCAAGGCCCAAAAAGTAAGACTTCTTTGCTTCTACTTTTGTGTTTCCTGAATGCAGTCAGAGGAATGTGATGCTTTAAAATGATACGTTACAGGTGCTTTGCGGCTGCAACATTAGAGTTATCTCAACAGGATGATGAGGAGCGAAAGGCAAGAGCTTTGGCTGCCGCTACTTCTGAGTTGGAAAGGCTTTTCCGAAAAGAAGATTTCAGGAGAATGCAGGTACCTATCTTATTTGTTGGAAAGGTCAATTCTTCGTGCGTGTGTTTATTCGTTCTAATCCTAGCTTATGTGGAGATATATTCATCTGTTTGCGCTGTGTGATAGGTACTCGGACAATTCAATCTTGGTTTCATCATTGCAAAATTGGATCGAGATCTGTTCATTGTGGATCAGGTGAATCTTCTTTTTGCTTAGTTATTAGTTGAGTAATGGAAACAAAGCTTTCCGTCCTATGTGCCTGAATTTTGACTAAATGGACAAAGACTATTGATTGTTTTTTTTTTAATGGGCAGCATGCTGCAGATGAGAAATTCAACTTTGAACACTTAGCAAGATCAACTGTCATGAACCAGCAACCTTTACTCCAGTGAGTTGCTTCGTGATCTCAATCTACAGTAGATGCTTGATTCCATTTCACTGCTTTCACTTTCGCAAGTTTCCATATTGATGAGAGATAGTTGAACTAGTTGTAGTATCACTGTCCCTACTATTCTTGTTACGCTCATATTTATTCACTTTGTCCCGACAACCAGACCTTTGACTTTGGAGCTCTCTGCAGAAGAAGAAGTTACAGCATTAACGCACATGGATGTTATCAGGTGAAAGATCACACCGTTATTTACCTTGCAACATTTTCTTATTTTCAACATGGGTTTAAAGATTGAATAATTCTTCAACTGCATTTCTAGGGAGAACGGCTTTCTTCTTGATGAGAATCCGAGTGCTCCTCCAGGAAGACACTTTAGACTGAGAGCGGTTCCCTATAGCAAGAAAATCACTTTCGGTGTTGAAGGTACCTTTTAGTCTTACTTCTGTTGTTGCTTCAAATGTATAAAAGCATCACATGTTTCTTCTTGTTTAAATCATTGCATCGGGTGGGCAGATCTCAAAGACCTAATCTCAACTCTGGGAGATAACCATGGGGAATGTTCGGTTATCAGTAGTTACAAAAGCAGCAAAACAGATTCGGTTTGTCCATCAAGAGTCCGGGCAATGCTAGCATCCAGAGCATGCAGGTCGTCTGTGATGATCGGAGATCCACTCAGAAAAAACGAAATGCAGAAGGTAAACCAATGAACAAAGTCCATCTTCTTCTTGAATAACTGATGATTGAATAGTATAACACAGACATTAGTTGTTCACCAATTCTTCTTACATATGTTAAATGTCTCAACTCATCTTCTGTTTTGCAAAAAAAAACCAATCCTTTTTTTGGTCATTTGGTGGGGTTTGTGCAGATAGTAGAGCACTTGGCAGACCTGGACTCTCCTTGGAATTGTCCGCACGGACGACCAACGATGCGTCATCTTGTCGACTTGACAAGCTTACTCAGATTACCTGACGACAATGATGATGATGATGCTGGTGCAGCCATTTCGTTGTCATGAACTTAAAAGTCTTGGCCAGTGGTCAATTGTTAACTACAATTTGTCAAATGTAAAATGTAATTCTAGTCTATTTATCTTCTTGGTCAGTGGTCACGACAGGTCAACCCACTATCTACAGTTATATGTATGAGTTAGAAATTCAAAATCAGTTTTACAATTCTCTTCCATAAACTCCATTCACTCATAAAGAAGAAAGATGCTTCCCCAAATCAAATCTAATCTAATCAATTCAAATAAATTTGAATAATATTCGGTTTGATTCGAAAATAACCGGATATATTTATTGATAAAGCAGCTCAATGTGTCCTCCAGAAATTATTAGCTCTGCTTAAACCCTAATTTGAAACCGTTCATCCTAACCGTTAAAAAACTCGGAAAGCATATCCTTTTTAATCCATAACCGTTAACTATTCGTGAATCCACCTAAAACTGTGTACACTAGCTCGTACAGAATAACCGCTTCGAGCAATATAACACAATCTATGTGGAGCAGCTAAAGAGAGGAGCCTTTCTTTTCCTTTCTCTGCCGATCAAAACAAGTAAACAAAAATCTAATCTTTGCGTCACCGTTCGAGTTCTTTCTCTCTTCGTCTAGGGTTCTTCTTCTTCTTCTTCACTAAACATGAGGTATTCAGTAATCCTTTTTTTTCATCATCTCTTAGATCTCTGCCTCACTCTTCCATTTGTTACGAATCTGTCTTTTGGGATTGATTCGTCTTCAAGTTTTCGTTTTCCATCATGGGGTTTGTCTTGTTTATGTGTAGTATCAGAGGATTTGAAGCTACGCTTTCATTGGTTTCGTAAAAAAAAAAGAAAAATTAGGGTTTTAAAAATCGGGTCTAGGGTTTATTGTTCTCTTTACATTGTCGCCATCAGTTGCATTTGAATATGTTTGCATCAGTTTATTCTTGCTAAAGCATGGATCTTTGAGTAGTTTGATTTAGGGTTTAGGGTTTTAAGTTTGTGCTATAACTTTGATTTAATTGAAGTTTCTGCTTATGCTTAGGGTATAGAATGAAATGACAGTTACTTACCTGTGTTGGTGTCTCTGATTTGTTTTTACAGTCGTCATCCCGAAGTGAAGTGGGCAGAGACCACTGACAAGATTTTCCTCACCGTAGTATTGGCTGATTCCAAGGAGACTAAAGTTAATCTCCTCCCTGAAGGTGTCTTCGATTTCTCTGCAAAAGCTGGTCCTGAAAACCACGTTTATGAGCTCAAGCTCGAGCTTCACGACAAAGTCAATGTTGAGGTGAGATTCGTTGACTAACCTCTTCTTATTTGTTTGACTGTTTAAGGTTCTAGATGTTGAACCTTTTCTTTTTTCTTTCAGGAAAGCAAAATCAACATTGGAGTGAGAAGCATATTCTGCATAATAGAGAAAGCAGAGCCGGAAAGGTGGGACAAGCTAATCCGTGGTGGGAAAGCGCCACACTATGTCAAGATTGATTGGGACAAGTGGGTTGATGAGGACGATGAAGGCAACGCTGGTTAGCATTTCTTCTTTAAGCTTTTATATAAATCTCTTCTTGTGTATGCTTTTTGCACTTACTCACTTTGTGCTTTTTTTGTTTTGTTTTTGATTTAAGGTGCGGGAGATATGGATATGGGAGGAATGGGAGGAATGGGAGGCATGGGCGGGATGGATTTCTCGGTTTGTTCCTAGCTTGTGTTCTTCTTTAGCTTAATATTTGTATATATATATCTAGCTTTGACAAAATGACTTACATGGTCGATTCTTGCTTCTTGCAGAGCTTGGCCGGAATGGGTGGAATGGGAGGTATGGGTGGAATGGGCGGTATGGGTGGAATGGGTGGTATGCCCGGGCTTGAAGGACTTGGCGGCATGGGTGGAATGCCCGGACTTGAAGGACTTGGTGGCATGGGAGGCATGGGAGGAATGAGAGGCATGGAAGAGTTTGAAGACAGTGATGATGAAGGTAAAAATCTTTTTTAGTTTATGTTTGGTAACATCTTCTTGATGAACTGAGAGTGAACTGTTATTCAAGTACTCGTCAATATAGCATTTGGGATGATATTATAGTCTTAGAGAACTTTCTTGTCAGAGTTTGTTGCTTATCTGTTTCGTCATTTAATTGTAATGAAATGTGTTATTGCAGAAGAAACGGCAAAATCAGGAGACAAGAAAGAAGAAGCCGCTGTTAAGGAGGAAGCTAAGCCAGTAGATGTTAAGTGAAGAAGACACTGTTCTCTCCAGAGATGATTGCTTTCAAGTTTGTTAGCTAAGGGTTTACTGTTAGCTTTCTTTACGTTTATGCTCAAACCCTCTGATTTTATTTCCTTCTTTTAAAAATGGTGTTACTCTTGTTTCGTATTTTATGGATTTGGTTACGGTTTTTTAAGTATCTCTTCACTTTGGCATTGCCATATTGAGTTTGGTAGGAAGCCTTTTTCTATGTCACTTGATGCGACAATCAAACATAAACGCGAGCCCACAGAACTTCGCGAAATAATCATCGTTGAGATGTGTAACTTGTTCAAACAAAAAAAAATACAACTTGTTAAACTTTTTTTAGTGGTTATTGTTGATGATTGGTTGTTAATCGTTGAAGTCACAGTCTCTGCGACTGGTAAAGAGAGAGAATAATTTTATTGCAGTCAGATAAACGTGACTCATATATCTATGGGGAAGAAAAACAATGTGTGGGCAATTTGATAATTTTCCTGTCAACAATGATGCTTTGTATTACAAAACATATTTAATACAAAACAAGTCCACTGAATTAGACCAGGAAGTTACAGACATTCCTAAGATAATGTGTTCAATCATTAACTAAACCAAGTATCATTCCCTATCCAGACAACAATAACACAGCAAAATCCAATACAGTCATAAACTCAGCGGAACTAAAACTAGAATGTAGAATAAGAATAAATAAAGATGAAGCTGAATATTATCTAAATGTGCCTACAATCATCATTTAGATATATGTAAGAAGAAGACATTTCACTGTAAAGACAAGATGTGCCTACAAGTCTCAAGGGTTAAGAAGTAAAGACAAGACCATTCTCACATACATAAGCTCTCACAACTGGTTCCCCGTCATCAATAAACCCAAACAATCTCCTCAAGCAAAACTACAACTACAAAGTGCATATCCCACGAGCAAAACGCGCATTTCAACACCTCAACCTTACTCCGCCCACCGTTGTTGATCGTTCTCCAAACACGAGACCTTTTGAAGTCCTTGAAAACGCCTCTCGTTTTCTTTTCTCGTCCAGGTGGACAGACGATCCCGCGGAATCTGCTCGCGAGGAGCTTGTTGTCTTGTTCACGAAACCGGCATGATTTAATTACGTGGTTGGACTCAGCTTGGAGCTATATACCATTCGGTTTTATCCGAACCGGATACAACCGGCATGATTTAGTTACGTTCAAGGTGGAGGATACACGTCCATAATACAAGGCAATAGAAACGAGATCTTTTCACACATATGATTGCGGTGGATATTATTTTAAGACAGTAGAGAAAAACAAAAGTAAAGATGTTTTCTAGATAAGCATCTTGAATGTATATGTTGCAATGTACTTGAGTTCCTACTCAAACAACCAACATAACATATAGAGGAAAATCTTCCAACAAAACCGAGCTTCTTTTTAACCTGATTATGAGATTACCTGTAAGAAGTAGAGGAGAGATTCAGACAAGGAGCCAGAGTGTGTTCCAAACAAGTTAAAGACAGTGAGTAGAATGCAGCATTACCGAGATAGACTCCTGCTTCTGCTCTTGCTACGCATAGGGCTCTTGGCTGGACTCAGCTTGCTAGGGCTCTTACTTGCTTCCTTCTGAACCTGCACCACGCAAACGATGATGAAGAGTGTGCAATTAGCTAAACTAAGATAAACGTTATCTATTGATAGTATGGCGAAAAACCCTGAAAATATTAGCTGTTAGTATATAGTAATACAGAGCTGAGTAGGGTGTATCTTAGATTAAATATCACTTACAGAAGGCAGGGGAGATCTTGATCTTGAACGAGATCTGGAAAATTCAGAGAAACAAAATCCAGTTTTTAAAATCCCAAATATATTTTCCATGACCCTTGATGCCTCATTCCATGTCACAGATGCAAAATGATATCACAGGAACGCAAGAACAAGAAATAACACAAACTTTAGACAATTTCTAGCATAGAACATAAGATAACACACACAAGCTTTTCTAAGTTAAAACCGAGGGCAGGGATGAAAGTCTAGTTCTATCAAAACAATGAGAATCCAGAACGCTTGACGAACTTTCAGGTAATGAAAATATCAGTTCCTAGCTCATCGATGGATCCATATTGAAGACATTATAAAAGTGCGATCAACGTCTCTTCATTGTAACCCATCTAGCAGCAATGGATATCATCAGAAAACAAGGAGACAGGAAAGTTTCAATTCCAAAACTGCCTATCTAAGAAAGAGCATATACAGCTGAGAGACAAAACAGTTGTGTACAACCAGCCAAGAAATCCATGATTCAGATATTAATTCCCAATTTCTAGTTGATCGTATGTATATATCCATATCTAGGAAACAAAACCACTCTCAGCAATAAAAGGCCAGACATTCAGAAGGAAGCAATGCAATCATCATTCTTAATAAACAACTCTGAAGTCATTCCCCAATGACTACTTCAAGAGAGATATCAACAAACACCCTATGCTATGTTGAGATGTTATCTAGTGGCTAGTGCATAAACATTAAGAAACGAAACATACCCTCGCGGAGGTGGTGACCTTGACTTAGAGCGGGAGCGAGGAGATCTCGATGTAGATTTTGCAGGCGATCTACGTGAAGATTTAGCCTTTGGACTCCTGCTCCTGCTTCTGCTGCGGCTACGACTGTGGCTCCGTCCACGGCTGCGACTACGGCTACGGCTTTTAGAATAAGATCTTCCACGGCTAGGGCTCCTCGAGTCCCTCCTTGAATCATACTCTCGAACCTATAAAATGAAATGCAGAAATGTTAAGTGCAATAATAAAGAAGCTCTCAGAATAGTTGGCACTAAGCATACCCGGACATATCCACGAGAAAACGCATTCCTGAACTCAGTGTCATCGAGCTTCTTTATCTGTAGGAAAAAGGAAGAATGAGCATTAATCAAGGATGAACCCCGACAACAAAATATCAAAGAAATGGGAAAAGAAGAACATCTCACCGCATACTTCATGTCCTCGTAGCTGGTGTAATCAACAATTCCAGTTGTACCTGTATATATAAACAGTTCCGGAAATAGATTCCCAAAACAAGTTACAGACTAGTTAAAAACAGGATTTCTCAAATGAAGAAAAAAATACAAACAGCTTTCGACACATATACTAACCTCTACCATCACGGTAGACTTGAGAGAAACAGACTTCTCCTCCTTTACGCATATGATCCTACACAACAGCAACAAGAAAAGGTGATTATGCAAACGAACTGACACTTATAAGGACTTTGTCAGGTCTTAAAAATGTTCACCTTGAGGTCTTGCCAGGAAGCAGATGAAGGCAAACCTGACACAAGAACTGTATAGTGGATGGAAACTAACAAATTAGAGACTTCTCCACAAAAAAAAAAAGAAAAAAAAAACAAACCTAAAGCTAAAATCATATGTACCGCGGTACTCGGATCTCCTAGATGGGCCACGTCCACGGTCACCACCACCATCACGACCGCCACCACCACCACGACTACCACCACCACCGTAACTACCACGAGCATCATTAGATGAACGCCTACCACCATGTGCTAGCTCCACCTGCATCAAACACAAACTAATTAAAAACAAACAAAGTTTGTGATAAAGTTGTGAAATTTAGGGATGAAAGAACAAACAAACCCGTAAACAATGGCCGTCGAAGTCATATCCATCACGACCATGAATTGCATCTTCAGCATCCCTTGGATCCTCAAACTAACATCATCATCATAAAAAAATGATTAAAATCTCATTCAAAATCAGCCTAAACGATGGGATAAAAAAAAGGAACGTGATTGACCTCGACGAAGGCATAGCCAGGAGGTCTTGGTGGGATTTTCAAATCAATTTGAACAACAGGTCCATACTGCCAACACAAAACAAATTCTTTAATCAAGACTCAAGAAACCAAATTTTGAAGAATAAGAGAGTGGTGTTAATAATAATTAATACCTTACTGAACAAATCTTCAACCTCTCTCTCGCGGATATCGCCCGGAAGGTTCCCGACGTATATGGTTCTACTCGACCTGCTGCTCATCTTCTTTTTCTTTCCCGAAGAAAGGGAAGAGAGGCGATTAAAGAGTGTTCGTTCACCTGAGAAAGAGAGAGAGAGAGAGAGAGAGGAGATCTGGGATTAGGGTTTTCGAATTTGCGATCCCGCCGGTGTTAAATTGTTAATAGTACCAGAGCGCATCACGTGCCTCACGTGACCCTTTTTTTTATCTTACCTACTCTAGCAGACCTGGATAAATTTTTTTTTTTTTTTGGACAACCAATTCTTGTATTAAAATTAAAGCGCCCGAATGCTTAAGATGGTTACAATCGAAGAAAAGCTGATAAACTAACAAGGGAACAACGTAACAAAAAATATAAGTAGCTAAAGAGAGAAGAAACCCAAAAAAGATCTTCACTTGTAGTCCTAAAGCCTGCATTCGAAAAAACACAAATAAGTCGAAATCGACGTTGAAGAACCCAATTAATGGGTTTTGTGAGCATCTGAAACCTATCTCTCGAGATGTCTGAATCTCCCGACGTTGCAGTGAAGTGTGAAAGGGTTGCCGGAGTAAGACTACACATAGAGTCATCGACGGTATAACCTTTAAAGGATAGCAATAAACATAGTCGGGAGATGCTGAACTTGATTTATGTTGCATTGGATGTGTAGGGACTGCCGGAGTAGGACTACACACAGAGTCGTTAACGGTACAGCCTTTGAGGTTAAATTGCTCGTTGAGCAGGATGGTGAGAAAGTTGATACTATCTTCATCTCCAATTTCATAAATGTATATAAGACTTGATAGTGCAGTATGGATGAACGTGGAGGGATTCGTTGGAGCTGGCCTTGGTGGTGAAACGTTATACCTCGTGAGGCCCAAATAAACTTGATCATAGATGAAAGGATAAAGCCCAATTCATCAAGAGTACATTGATGGAAAATTTATCAAATATGACCTAAAACTTGAATTTAATATCAAATATGACCTAAAATTTGAATTTAATATCACCTGCGTAAAATTATAAAATGAAATACTGTACATTGCATTATATTCTTGGGAAATTTATCAAATATGATCTAAAACTTGAATTTAATATCAAACATATATCCAAACTTAAATTAAATAGAAAAGTAACCTAAAAATTTTGTGAAATTATAGAAAGTCTCTTGTGACCAAACAAAAAAGCATAAATCATTTTTACGAATATAACCCCAGTAAATCGTCTGAGTCGTTTGAGAAGTTGCCTGACATAGTTGATCTTAAAAATAAATTATAAAACATTTAAAAATATTTTGATATGTGAAAATTAAAATCATGTATTTATAAACGGTATTACGTGATGTAAATTAAAATATAATAAAATTAAATAGTTTTCAACATATATGAGTGAAAGTGGTTAATCATGATATTCTTTGGTTTTAGGGTTTGACAATATATGTTGTAACATTGTATGTATTGTTAGAGTTGAATTTTGAAAAGCTTGAATGATTTTTTTGAAAAAGTAAATTTTTACCTATATGTATTTGTTTCAGTGTATAGTAAACATTTTTTAAGTTTAATTTGATTTTTTAAAGTATTTAGCTAGTTAATTTAGATTAGAGATTATGTTTAGGGTCTAGACGACTTAATTTTAAGTATTCTGTTGAATTATTAAAGCTGGACGACTTAAATTTAAGTCTTCCAAATATTTCTACCTATTTTGTTTTTAAAAGTCGCTTCCATGAAGTGTTTAGTTACTTAATTTCGGTTAGGAATTATGTTTAGAGTCCAGACAACTTACTTGTAAGTCGTTTGATGAATAATTTAAACCAGACGAGTTTAGACGACTTACTTCTAGGAAGTCTTCTATTTTAGTTTTCCGTTTAAAATATTTTAGTTTCCCGCTAAATATATTTTAGTTTCCCGCTAAATATATTAAAATCTTCTGGACGATTTACAATTAAATCGTCTAAAATCTTCTGAATATAAAATATTTAACCTAATTGGATTTTTGTGTCTTCCTATATAATTTTTTTTATACATTCTCTCTCCTCCTCTCAAATGGCTGCAACAAAAATGCAATGTTTATTTCCAACATCTCTCTAATCTTTTTGACCTTATAAGCACCAAGCTTTATATCAATTTATTTTTCGTCTCATGTCTTTCTCACTAATTTATCTTGTTTTTGCAGGTTTTTACTCATTTAAAGGTAAATCTAATAATTTTAGAAATGTATTTTTGTGTGTGTTATAAATGTAGAATTATATAATCTTCCACTTATTTTCTTTGTTTTAAGCTATTTAAATGTTTATGGATATGCATGTTTTTCAGATCTGGATTTGAATATGTAGGTTTTTCAGATTTGGATTTGGAAGACTTCAGGGACGATTTACCTAGAAATCGTCTGGACGACTTACCTGTAAGTCGTCTGATAGAGTCTTCTCACATGGCTCTCATTTTTATAACAGATCTGAGTGTTTTGATATGTTTCTATGTCTGATTTTTCTTTATTTGGCCATCTCATGTTGTATAAAATTCTTAACTAAAACTCTTCAAACCCACTATCATCTCTTTGACTTGAAAACACCAAACTTTAAATTTTTCAGTTTTGTCTCATGTCTTTCTCACTATTTTATCTTTTTTTTTGCAGATTTTTCATCACATTGTTCTCATCTTCCACTCATTTAAAGGTAGATCTATAAATTTTAGATATGTATTTTTGTGTGTTTTATAAAGGTAGATTTGTCTAATCTTTCACTCATTTTCTTTATTTTTAAGTCATTTGAACGTTTTTGAATATGCATGTTTTTCACATCTGGATTTGGAAGGCTTTTGGGATGACTTACCTGGAAGTCGTCTGGACTTCATGGAAATCGACTGGACTTCCTAGAAGTCGACTGGACTTCCTGGAAGTCGACTCGACTTCCTGGAAGTCGACTGGACTTCCTGGAAGTCGACTGGACTTCCTGGAAGTCGACTGGACTTCCTGGAAGTCGTCTGGACTTCCTGGAAGTCGTCTGGACTTCCTGGAAGTCGTCTGGACTTCCTGAAAGTCGTTTGGGATTCCTGGAAGTTGTCTGGGCTTCCTGGAAGTCTTATGATTAAGTCTTCTTCCATATCAAGTGGATTTCAAGCTTGTTTTTGTAAAGGAATGATCTGTTTTTATTGCATATGTACTATTTTAATTGTGATTTTTTTGTTTGTGGTATGTTTTGTGATTTGTATATGTACTATTTTAATTGTGAAATTTTTCTATAATCAGTAATGTTTCCTAAGATGTAATACATGTGCTAATTATTTCATTGATTTTTACACATTTACAAATCAATGAAATAATTAACGTCAATAGCTTTTTTCTTATCTTTGGATTTCCCATATACAATTATAAAGTCCAAATATCTTCTTCTCATCTTAATAAAGAATGTCGGTAGCCTTATATTGATACAACATTTTAAGAAGCATTATAACATTTCTTCCAACTCATAATAATAATACTTAAGAGATGGAACCAAACAATAGTAACTAGTCAAAGCATATAGCATTTTTTACAAGTATGTTTTGAAAATATAAGTTTTACATATCTTGAAGTTTGTGTTGATCAACAACAAAATTCCAACATCCATCTTACAATAACCATTCTCTATACAATGCATGTAACTTACACCTCATCTGCAAAAAAAAAATATACATTAGCAAACATTGAACATGTATGACTTTTCCCAGATGACTTCCATGAAAGTTGTCTGGACGACTTTAGACGAATTCTCCGGAAGTCTTCTACATTAGCTAGAAACTTTAGTTAACATGAATGTTGGTAACCTCATAATTATCATCAATAAAGTTATAAATTTCATTCAGTGGCCCTAATATAGTCTAATATACATGAATTGACAAGAAAATGTTAAAAAAATCTTTATAATTTTAGAGAAAATACAAGTTTATTAAACATTCATTTAGACGACATCTATGTAAGTCTTCTGGATGACGTCCAGAGAGATCGCCATTTAGGTCATTTTTGTTATTAAATTTTTTACGAAGGAAGTCTTGATGAAGACGATGAAACCAACTCAAAAGTGTGGTCATGTTTAGATTCGAGAAAAAATAGTTAAAAAAATTGAGATGATGAAATTAGGTTTTGTTGTTTGAGAGTTTTGAAAATTAGGATTTGATGGATAATAGTTCTTATTCGTATAGAAAAAGTTAAAATGTTTTAGTTAAAGCAATTTTTTTTTAAAAAAATAAAAAATGTCACATTATGTATTCAAATTCATATACGGTAGCACAATGAATATTATATATTTACAACCTGAGTCTGTGGGACTAACTGCATACTAAGGGAAAATGAATGTTTATATATTTAAATGATAACTCATAAAAATTCAGTGGTTGACTAATGATATGTCAGTCAAAGTAGTTTTAAGTGTTATGATATTATTTATTCAATGTTTATACACAAATTTGATAAATACAAACTAGAAACTTTTATATAAAAAGAGGTTGTCAAAGCATTTATTTTTCTCTTCTTTGCTAAAAATAGAAAGTATAAAAAAGAATCATACTTAAGTTGAATATATATATATATATATATATTAAATGTTGCTTTTAAGATTTACATTATTTACAAACAAATAGTTTTTCGAACTCAAGACATTGTTAAGATATAATGGATTGAGAACAAATTTCAACAACCAATCTACATCAATTCAGATTTTGGCATAAAAGATGTTATTATCCAAATCAATATTAAATTAAAAATCAGGATAAATGATTGTTTATTGGTTACAAAATTCAAGAAAAAAATAGTTACAAGATAGATAAACAAAAATTATACTTACAGAAAATGCCAGTTACAATTTTTGTTTTTCGGAATATCTATATTTAACCATATTATCTTTAGGTAACGATTTTACACCCCTATATAATCTTTGTTTTCTTTCATATTCTATCATTCAAAAACAACTCTTCCAAGTAAATATGGTTTCTTTAAGATTTCTTTTATGTTTTCTTTTTGTAAGTAGTGTCTATGCCACAATCGTGTCTCATGATGGCCGAGCTATTACCATTGATGGTAACCGCCGAGTTCTCCTTTCTGGTTCTATCCATTATCCTAGAAGCACTCCTGAGGTATTTAATCTACCTTACATCAAACAGTGTGTGTGGTCTTAGTATTGTAGTTTGCTACTAATTATAATCGTTTTTGTTTATACATTTAGATGTGGCCGGATCTTATCAGAAAAGGTAAAGAAGGAGGTCTTGATGCTATCGAAACTTATGTCTTCTGGAATGCGCATGAGCCTACTCGCCGTCAATATGATTTTTCTGGGAAATTAGATCTTATTCGATTCCTGAAAACCATTCGAGATGAAGGATTGTATGCTGTTCTCCGCATAGGACCATATGCATGCGCTGAGTGGAATTACGGGTACAATATATTTAACTAGTCTATTTAACAAGTACAATATATTTTGATAAAATGGATTTAACTAGTCTATTTAACAAGTACAATATATTTTGATAATAAGTTAGCTTCAAGTATGGTGATAGTGAGGTCTCCCACATAATGTTTTAGTTGATAAATGGTCTAGTGGATTGATTATACTAATCAATATAGCAACACTTATGTATCGTAAAATGTCAATACTAGTCTTTTAGTTGCGGTATATATTTCTATTAAATTATCATAATGAGTTAGCTTTCTTGTATGATGATATTACAGTCTCTTATATAATAATTTTGACCTGCAATTGTTTTAATTATTTGAAACAGAGGATTCCCTGTGTGGCTGCACAACATGCCTGGAATGGTGTTCAGAACTACAAATAAAGCATATATGGTAATCTTACCTGATGATCAATATTCATTTTATCATATATGTAGTGGTATTGTTTAATAAATTTTGTATGACTGATTTATGTATAGGATGAGATGCAAAATTTCACAACTATGATAGTAGACATGGTCAAGAAAGAAAATTTATTTGCATCACAAGGAGGCCCAATTATTCTTGCTCAGGTAATTGATTTTATCTTTTAAATATGTTATGTGTTTCGTAGTGTTATATAAAATTCTTACAAATATTTATCTTTTTTTGTTTTATTAATCTTGCAGATAGAAAATGAGTATGGAAATGTAATGGGACCCTACGGAGAATCGGGTAAAGCATACATTAAGTGGTGTGCAAACATGGCTCAGTCTCTTGATGTTGGTGTTCCATGGATAATGTGTCAGCAAAATGATGCTCCTCAGCCTATGGTAATTAGAAAAAAAAAATCTAGTTATAATGAATATTTATTTAATATATTCAAAGGTTAATGATTTTAAATCGTTTTGTTTTTATAGTTGAATACATGCAACGGCTTCTACTGTGACAATTTTGTACCAAACAATCCCAACACTCCTAAGATGTGGACTGAGAATTGGACCGGATGGTTTGTTTCATTTTCAGTATGATTACTTTTTTATTATTTTTTATATATCTTATCATAAACATATACGATTTTGTCTCTATTTGTTTAGGTTTAAGCAATGGGGCGGTAAAAATCCTCACAGAACAACCGAAGATGTTGCATTTTCTGTTGCAAGATTCTTCCAAAGAGGAGGAACTTTTAATAATTATTATATGGTAAAAGATAATAATAAAAATTTAACTTATTTATTAAAATAATCTCACAGAAAATCCACATTGACTAGAAAGAATAATTGAAATGTTTTGTTTTTATAGTACCATGGAGGCACAAACTTTGATAGAACCGCAGGTGGTCCATATATCACAACTTCATATGATTATGATGCTCCCCTTGACGAATATGGTAAATTTAAAGTATATTCATATTTAAAATATTTTATAAGTTTCTATTTTTACTAAGATGAGAAAATTTATTAGGTAATTTGAATCAACCAAAATACGGGCATTTGAAACAACTTCACGATGTTCTTCATTCTATGGAGAGAACTCTCACATACGGAAACATCTCCACCATCGACTTTGGAAACTCTGCATCGGTAATATTCTTGTTATATTATATCAGTATTTTTATAATTTATTCTTGAACTAATTATTTATCATGAAAATATTATATAGGCAACAATTTATAAAACAGAAGAAGGATCAAGCTGCTTTTTTGGAAATGGAAATGAAACTTCAGATGCAAAAATTATTTTCCAAGGAGAATCTTATGTTGTTCCCGCTTGGTCTGTTACCATTTTACCGGACTGCAAAAATGAGGCTTACAACACTGCCAAGGTTTTTTCTTTTACATTTTCTTTTGCTGATTTTAAATTTTCATTATTCATTCAAATTTGTGACAAATTTCATTTTTTTGTTGGTTTTAAATTTTCAGATTACCACTCAAACTTCAATGATGGTTAAGAAGCCAAATGAAGCTGAGGGTAGCTCTTCAACTCTAAAATGGTCATGGAGGCCAGAGAACATGGACAACTTCCTTTTGAAAGGAAAAGGAGAGTCTACACAGAGACAACTATTTGATCAGAAAGTAGTAACCAATGACCAAAGTGATTATCTTTGGTACATGACTACCGTTAAGTTTAAAAAACGAGATCCATTTATGGGTAAAAGCATGTCTCTTCGCGTCAACAGTTCTGCTCATGTTCTTCACGCTTTTCTCAATGGAAAATATATTGGTAAGTAACTCATATATATGTTTTACAAATCTCAATAATACAAGCTTAACAAATAAATCATTGATTTATATTTTTAGGTAATCAACACGTTGAGAATGAAAATTTTCAATATGTATTTGAGAAACATGTGAAGTTTAAGCCTGGTCGTAATGTCATTGCTCTTCTTAGCATAACTGTGGGACTTGCGGTAAGCTCTTAAATATTATTTTATCTTGTATTTTCTCTTGAAAGTTAAAACTCATTTATTTATAATTTCTAACTGTAAATTTTTTTTTTTGTAGAACTATGGTGCTTTCTTTGAAAGTAAGCCGGCTGGAATCACTGGACCCATTTTTATTAATGGAAAAAACGGTGATGAAACTATAACTAAGGACTTGTCTGCTCATAAATGGAGCTATAAAACCGGTTTAAATGGGTTTGAGAACCAGCTCTTTAGAACAGAATCAATGTCTAAATGGTCAGTTGATAGTGTACCATTTAACCGAACCATGACTTGGTATAAGGTAAATAGGTGTTATTATCTATAAGATAATTAACCAAACCATTATTGCTTTAACATCAAATAACATCATTTCATTTTGTCTTTCAGGCTACGTTCAAGGCTCCCTTGGGAAGTGATCCAGTTGTTGTCGATCTTCTTGGACTTGGAAAAGGTACAGCTTGGGTTAATGGAAACAACATTGGACGTTATTGGCCGGCATTCATTTCAAGTGAAAATGGCTGTGCTGCAAAATGTAATTATAGAGGGGCTTATCATGCTGAAAAATGCCTGACTAACTGTGGAGAACCCACACAAAGATGGTACGTTTTCCACATCTTATTAGGTTCTAGAATTCAAAAAAAAAATTAATGTTAAACTTTAGAAATGTTTACTGGGATTTTTTGCTTTCTTGTTTTCTTGAACAGGTACCATGTTCCTCGTTCTTTCTTGAATGCCGAAGGAGATAACACATTAGTTTTGTTTGAGGAGATGGGAGGAAACCCATCGCTTGTCAGTTTCCAAACTACTAGAGTGGGAAGTGTATGTGCTAATGTTTATGAGAAAAACATTATTGAGCTTTCATGCGATAGAAAATCCATTTCTGCCATCAAATTTGCCTCCTTTGGTAACCCAGATGGCAGTTGTGGATCTTTTGAAAAAGGAACTTGTGAATCAAGTAACAACACGGTTGATATTCTCACAAAAGAATGTGTTGGAAAAGAGAAGTGTTCCATTGATGTCTCTACAGAAAAGTTTGGAGCACCGAATTGTGGTGGTGCTGCCAGGAGACTTGCTGTCGAAGCTATCTGCTAAATGTTTTCTAGATTTATGGTGTTTTCTTTATCACATTTCCAAATAATGCTATATTTTTATTTTTCAAAGCTTTAAGTTTTATTCAATAAAAGAACACATTCTTATATACATATTACACAATCATCTTCCTTTCCCAAAAAAATATGGTCATTTTTTCTCCACCATCTGAAACAAATTGAATAATTGCTCCCTTCAATATTTATTATTTTTCTCTTCAATATATAACAATGACTTAACTGCGCTAGTGCAGTAGGTAACTAACTAATTTTAGTGTATTAATTAGATACACGATACATAGTGTTTTAGTTTAAGAACATAGTATATAAGAACCTGAAAATAATATATTTGCCATTAGTCCAATATATATTTTGTATTGGATCACGATATTCAACACTTATTGGCCATCTTTGATTTTCAATAATACTTATTTTTAAATGTTTAGGTTTGATAATAAGTACAAACTGATCGACTCAAAACAATGATACAAAACCAAAACAAACCAAATTTTTATTTACTGTGCAGCCACATTTCTATTGTACTTCATCAAATAGAATAGAATAATACGAATAATATATTGAAACTGAGTGACAAGATGGAAAGTTGATGGAGTAACGTCAGAGTAGAATGAGGAGACAAATGAGAAGATATAACTTGGAGAAGCGCTGGTGCCGGACTTGATAGAGGAGGAAAAGAAACAACCACAGAAGGTGGAGAACAAGAATAAATTGTGGGATGAACATATATGGGTGGAGAAGATGGTGTCAGCGATGAAACAACTGGTGGTGATGGTAGTCGCATTGCTGATTTTACAGATGAAATAATAGGAAACATAATATATATTGCATCTCATTTCTTTTCTATATGTATACAAAAGTATAGAAATAAAAATGTTCTCTTTTCTTCGATCGGTTTTTACCAACAGACGGTGGCGTGTATCTGACGTGACGGTAGAAAAGAAGAAGGTGCATCTCTACATGTCGAATACAGAGGATTTGGGGACTTTAATCTTGGAATTTGAATAAAAGAGGAAGAAAATGAGGGGGTTTGGTTTGTGCTTTCACGGTGGTGTTTGTGACTGTGAGTTTTTGAGACAAAAGGGAAAATGCTTGAAGAACTTAGAACCTTGTTTAAATGACAAAAAAAAAATTAAAAACATTTGGATGATGGTATACTAGAAAATGTTTTATTACTGGCAAGTTTCCTGACAAAAGTTATTCTGATGAGAATGCATATTAAGGTGCAGAGGAGAGAAACTTGACAAAGACGATGAAACCAACTCAAAAAAGTGGTCATGTTTTGATTAGACAAAAAGTAATTAAGAAAATCGAGACGATGAAATTAGGTTTTATTGTTTGAGAGTTTTGAAAATTAGGATTTGATGGAAAATAGTTCTTATTCGTATAGAAAAAGTTAAAATGTTTTAGTTAAAGCAAATTTTTTTTAAAGAAATGAAAAACGTCACATTATGTATTCAAATTCATATACGGTAACACAATGAATATTATATATTTACAACCTGAGTTTGTGGGACTAACTGCATACTAAGGGAAAATGAATATTTATATATTTAAATGATAACTCATAAAAATTCAGTGGTTGACTAATGATATGTCAGTCAAAGTAGTTTTAAGTTTTATGATATTATTTATTCAATGTTTATACACAAATTTGATAAATACAAACTAGAAACTTTTATATAAAAAGAGGTTGTCAAAGCATTTATTTTTCTCTTCTTTGCTAAAAATAGAAAGTATAAAAAAGAATCATACTTAAGTTGAAAATATATATAGATTAAATGTTGCTTTTAAGATTTACATTATTTACAAACAAATAGTTTTTCGAACTCAAGACATTGTTAAGATATAATAGATTGAGAACAAATTTCAACAACAATTCTAAATCAATTCAGATTTTGGCATAAAAGCTGTTATTATCCAAATCAATATTAAATTAAAAATCAGGATAAATGATTGTTTATTGGTTACAAAATTCAAGAAAAATATAGTTACAAGATAGATAAACAAAAATTATACTTACAGAAAATGCCAGTTACAATTTTTGTTTTTCGGAATATCTATATTTAACCATATTATCTTTAGGTAACGATTTTACACCCCTATATAATCTTTGTTTTCTTTCATATTCTATCATTCAAAAACAACTCTTCCAAGTAAATATGGTTTCTTTAAGATTTCTTTTATGTTTTCTTTTTGTAAGTAGTGTCTATGCCACAATCGTTTCTCATGATGGTCGAGCTATTACCATTGATGGTAACCGCCGAGTTCTCCTTTCTGGTTCTATCCATTATCCTAGAAGCACTCCTGAGGTATTTAATCTACCTTACATCAAACAGTGTGTGTGGTCTTAGTATTGTAGTTTGCTACTAATTATAATCGTTTTTGTTTATACATTTAGATGTGGCCGGATCTTATCAGAAAAGGTAAAGAAGGAGGTCTTGATGCTATCGAAACTTATGTCTTTTGGAATGCGCATGAGCCTACTCGCCGTCAATATGATTTTTCTGGGAAATTAGATCTTATTCGATTCCTGAAAACCATTCGAGATGAAGGATTGTATGCTGTTCTCCGCATAGGACCATATGCATGCGCTGAGTGGAATTACGGGTACAATATATTTAACTAGTCTATTTAACAAGTACAATATATTTTGATAAAATGGATTTAACTAGTCTATTTAACAAGTACAATATATTTTGATAATAAGTTAGCTTCAAGTATGGTGATAGTGCGGTCTCCCACATAATGTTTTAGTTGATAAATGGTCTAGTGGATTGATTATACTAATCAATATAGCAACACTTATGTATCGTAAAATGTCAATACTAGTCTTTTAGTTGCAGTATATATTTCTATTAAATTATCATAATGAGTTAGCTTTCTTGTATGATGATATTACAGTCTCTTATATAATAATTTTGACCTGCAATTGTTTTAATTATTTGAAACAGAGGATTCCCTGTGTGGCTGCACAACATGCCTGGAATGGTGTTCAGAACTACAAATAAAGCATATATGGTAATCTTACCTGATGATCAATATTCATTTTATCATATATGTAGTGGTATTGTTTAATAAATTTTGGATGACTGATTTATGTATAGGATGAGATGCAAAATTTCACAACTATGATAGTAGACATGGTCAAGAAAGAAAATTTATTTGCATCACAAGGAGGTCCAATTATTCTTGCTCAGGTAATTGATTTTATCTTTTAAATATGTTATGTGTTTCGTAGTGTTATATAAAATTCTTACAAATATTTATCTTTTTTTGTTTTATTAATCTTGCAGATAGAAAATGAGTATGGAAATGTAATGGGACCTTACGGAGAATCGGGTAAAGCATACATTAAGTGGTGTGCAAACATGGCTCAGTCTCTTGATGTTGGTGTTCCATGGATAATGTGTCAGCAAAATGATGCTCCTCAGCCTATGGTAATTAGAAAAAAAATCTAGTTATAATGAATATTTATTTAATATATTCAAAGGTTAATGATTTTAAATCGTTTTGTTTTTATAGTTGAATACATGCAACGGCTTCTACTGTGACAATTTTGTACCAAACAATCCCAACACTCCTAAGATGTGGACTGAGAATTGGACCGGATGGTTTGTTTCATTTTCAGTATGATTACTTTTTTATTATTTTTTATATATCTTATCATAAACATATACGATTTTGTCTCTATTTGTTTAGGTTTAAGCAATGGGGCGGTAAAAATCCTCACAGAACAACCGAAGATGTTGCATTTTCTGTTGCAAGATTCTTCCAAAGAGGAGGAACTTTTAATAATTATTATATGGTAAAAGATAATAATAAAAATTTAACTTATTTATTAAAATAATCTCACAGAAAATCCACATTGACTAGAAAGAGTAATTGAAATGTTTTGTTTTTATAGTACCATGGAGGCACAAACTTTGATAGAACCGCAGGTGGTCCATATATCACAACTTCATATGATTATGATGCTCCCCTTGATGAATATGGTAAATTTAAAGTATATTCATATTTAAAATATTTTATAAGTTTCTATTTTTACTAAGATGAGAAAATTTATTAGGTAATTTGAATCAACCAAAATACGGGCATTTGAAACAACTTCACGATGTTCTTCATTCTATGGAGAGAACTCTCACATACGGAAACATCTCCACCATCGACTTTGGAAACTCTGCATCGGTAATATTCTTGTTATATTATATCAGTATTTTTATAATTTATTCTTGAACTAATTATTTATCATGAAAATATTATATAGGCAACAATTTATAAAACAGAAGAAGGATCAAGCTGCTTTTTTGGAAATGGAAATGAAACTTCAGATGCAAAAATTATTTTCCAAGGAGAATCTTATGTTGTTCCCGCTTGGTCTGTTACCATTTTACCGGACTGCAAAAATGAGGCTTACAACACTGCCAAGGTTTTTTCTTTTACATTTTCTTTTGCTGATTTTAAATTTTCATTATTCATTCAAATTTGTGACAAATTTCATTTTTTTGTTGGTTTTAAATTTTCAGATTACCACTCAAACTTCAATGATGGTTAAGAAGCCAAATGAAGCTGAGGGTAGCTCTTCAACTCTAAAATGGTCATGGAGGCCAGAGAACATGGACAACTTCCTTTTGAAAGGAAAAGGAGAGTCTACACAGAGACAACTATTTGATCAGAAAGTAGTAACCAATGACCAAAGTGATTATCTATGGTACATGACTACCGTTAAGTTTAAAAAACGAGATCCATTTATGGGTAAAAGCATGTCTCTTCGCGTCAACAGTTCTGCTCATGTTCTTCACGCTTTTGTCAATGGAAAATATATTGGTAAGTAACTCATATATATGTTTTACAAATCTCAATAATACAAGCTTAACAAATAAATCATTGATTTATATTTTTAGGTAATCAACACGCTGAGAATGGAAATTTTCAATATGTATTTGAGAAAGATGTGAAGTTTAAGCCTGGTCGTAATGTCATTGCTCTTCTTAGCATAACTGTGGGACTTGCGGTAAGCTCTTAAATATTATTTTATCTTGTATTTTCTCTTGAAAGTTAAAACTCATTTATTTATAATTTCTAACTGTAAATTTTTTTTTTGTAGAACTATGGTGCTTTCTTTGAAAGTAAGCCGGCTGGAATCACTGGACCCATTTTTATTAATGGAAAAAATGGTGATGAAACTATAACTAAGGACTTGTCTGCTCATAAATGGAGCTATAAAACCGGTTTAAATGGGTTTGAGAACCAGCTCTTTAGAACAGAATCAATGTCTAAATGGTCAGTTGATAGTGTACCATTTAACCGAACCATGACTTGGTATAAGGTAAATAGGTGTTATTATCTATAAGATAATTAACCAAACCATTATTGCTTTAACATCAAATAACATCATTTCATTTTGTCTTTCAGGCTACGTTCAAGGCTCCCTTGGGAAGTGATCCAGTTGTTGTCGATCTTCTTGGACTTGGAAAAGGTACAGCTTGGGTTAATGGAAACAACATTGGACGTTATTGGCCGGCATTCATTTCAAGTGAAAATGGCTGTGCTGCAAAATGTAATTATAGAGGGGCTTATCATGCTGAAAAATGTCTGACTAACTGTGGAGAACCCACACAAAGATGGTACGTTTTCCACATCTTATTAGGTTCTAGAATTCAAAAAAAAAATTAATGTTAAACTTTAGAAATGTTTACTGGGATTTTTTGCTTTCTTGTTTTCTTGAACAGGTACCATGTTCCTCGTTCTTTCTTGAATGCCGAAGGAGATAACACATTAGTTTTGTTTGAGGAGATGGGAGGAAACCCATCGCTTGTCAGTTTCCAAACTACTAGAGTGGGAAGTGTATGTGCTAATGTTTATGAGAAAAACATTATTGAGCTTTCATGCGATAGAAAATCCATTTCTGCCATCAAATTTGCCTCCTTTGGTAACCCAGATGGCAGTTGTGGATCTTTTGAAAAAGGAACTTGTGAATCAAGTAACAACACGGTTGATATTCTCACAAAAGAATGTGTTGGAAAAGAGAAGTGTTCCATTGATGTCTCTACAGAAAAGTTTGGAGCACCGAATTGTGGTGGTGCTGCCAGGAGACTTGCTGTCGAAGCTATCTGCTAAATGTTTTCTAGATTTATGGTGTTTTCTTTATCACATTTCCAAATAATGCTATATTTTTATTTTTCAAAGCTTTAAGTTTTATTCAATAAAAGAACACATTCTTATATACATATTACACAATCATCTTCCTTTCCCAAAAAAATATGGTCATTTTTTCTCCACCATCTGAAACAAATTGAATAATTGCTCCCTTCAATATTTATTATTTTTCTCTTCAATATATAACAATGACTTAACTGCGCTAGTGCAGTAGGTAACTAACTAATTTTAGTGTATTAATTAGATACACGATACATAGTGTTTTAGTTTAAGAACATAGTATATAAGAACCTGAAAATAATATATTTGCCATTAGTCCAATATATATTTTGTATTGGATCACGATATTCAACACTTATTGGCCATCTTTGATTTTCAATAATACTTATTTTTAAATGTTTAGGTTTGATAATAAGTACAAACTGATCGACTCAAAACAATGATACAAAACCAAAACAAACCAAATTTTTATTTACTGTGCAGCCACATTTCTATTGTACTTCATCAAATAGAATAGAATAATACGAATAATATATTGAAACTGAGTGACAAGATGGAAAGCTGATGGAGTAACGTCAGAGTAGAATGAGGAGACAAATGAGAAGATATAACTTGGAGAAGCGCTGGTGCCGGACTTGATAGAGGAGGAAAAGAAACAACCACAGAAGGTGGAGAACAAGAATAAATTGTGGGATGAACATATATGGGTGGAGAAGATGGTGTCAGCGATGAAACAACTGGTGGTGATGGTAGTCGCATTGCTGATTTTACAGATGAAATAATAGGAAACATAATATATATTGCATCTCATTTCTTTTCTATATGTATACAAAAGTATAGAAATAAAAATGTTCTCTTTTCTTCGATCGGTTTTTACCAACAGACGGTGGCGTGTATCTGACGTGACGGTAGAAAAGAAGAAGGTGCATCTCTACATGTCGAATACAGAGGATTTGGGGACTTTAATCTTGGAATTTGAATAAAAGAGGAAGAAAATGAGGGGGTTTGGTTTGTGCTTTCACGGTGGTGTTTGTGACTGTGAGTTTTTGAGACAAAAGGGAAAATGCTTGAAGAACTTAGAACCTTGTTTAAATGACAAAAAAAAATTAAAAACATTTGGATGATGGTATACTAGAAAATGTTTTATTACTGGAAAGTTTCTCTGACAAAAGTTATTATGATGAGAATGCATATTAAGGTGCAGAGGAGAGAAACTTGACAAAGACGATGAAACCAACTAAAAAAAGTGGTCATGTTTTGATTAGACAAAAAGTAATTAAGAAAATCGAGACGATGAAATTAGGTTTTATTGTTTGAGAGTTTTGAAAATTAGGATTTGATGGATAATAGTTCTTATTCGTATAGAAAAAGTTAAAATGTTTTAGTTAAAGCAAATTTTTTTTAAAGAAATGAAAAACGTCACATTATGTATTCAAATTCATATACGGTAGCACAATGAATATTATATATTTACAACCTGAGTTTGTGGGACTAACTGCATACTAAGGGAAAATGAATATTTATATATTTAAATGATAACTCATAAAAATTCAGTGGTTGACTAATGATATGTCAGTCAAAGTAGTTTTAAGTTTTATGATATTATTTATTCAATGTTTATACACAAATTTGATAAATACAAACTAGAAACTTTTATATAAAAAGAGGTTGTCAAAGCATTTATTTTTCTCTTCTTTGCTAAAAATAGAAAGTATAAAAAAGAATCATACTTAAGTTGAAAATATATATAGATTAAATGTTGCTTTTAAGATTTACATTATTTACAAACAAATAGTTTTTCGAACTCAAGACATTGTTAAGATATAATAGATTGAGAACAAATTTCAACAACAATTCTAAATCAATTCAGATTTTGGCATAAAAGCTGTTATTATCCAAATCAATATTAAATTAAAAATCAGGATAAATGATTGTTTATTGGTTACAAAATTCAAGAAAAATATAGTTACAAGATAGATAAACAAAAAATATACTTACAGAAAATGCCAGTTACAATTTTTGTTTTTCGGAATATCTATATTTAACCATATTATCTTTAGGTAACGATTTTACACCCCTATATAATCTTTGTTTTCTTTCATATTCTATCATTCAAAAACAACTCTTCCAAGTAAATATGGTTTCTTTAAGATTTCTTTTATGTTTTCTTTTTGTAAGTAGTGTCTATGCCACAATCGTTTCTCATGATGGTCGAGCTATTACCATTGATGGTAACCGCCGAGTTCTCCTTTCTGGTTCTATCCATTATCCTAGAAGCACTCCTGAGGTATTTAATCTACCTTACATCAAACAGTGTGTGTGGTCTTAGTATTGTAGTTTGCTACTAATTATAATCGTTTTTGTTTATACATTTAGATGTGGCCGGATCTTATCAGAAAAGGTAAAGAAGGAGGTCTTGATGCTATCGAAACTTATGTCTTTTGGAATGCGCATGAGCCTACTCGCCGTCAATATGATTTTTCTGGGAAATTAGATCTTATTCGATTCCTGAAAACCATTCGAGATGAAGGATTGTATGCTGTTCTCCGCATAGGACCATATGCATGCGCTGAGTGGAATTACGGGTACAATATATTTAACTAGTCTATTTAACAAGTACAATATATTTTGATAAAATGGATTTAACTAGTCTATTTAACAAGTACAATATATTTTGATAATAAGTTAGCTTCAAGTATGGTGATAGTGCGGTCTCCCACATAATGTTTTAGTTGATAAATGGTCTAGTGGATTGATTATACTAATCAATATAGCAACACTTATGTATCGTAAAATGTCAATACTAGTCTTTTAGTTGCAGTATATATTTCTATTAAATTATCATAATGAGTTAGCTTTCTTGTATGATGATATTACAGTCTCTTATATAATAATTTTGACCTGCAATTGTTTTAATTATTTGAAACAGAGGATTCCCTGTGTGGCTGCACAACATGCCTGGAATGGTGTTCAGAACTACAAATAAAGCATATATGGTAATCTTACCTGATGATCAATATTCATTTTATCATATATGTAGTGGTATTGTTTAATAAATTTTGGATGACTGATTTATGTATAGGATGAGATGCAAAATTTCACAACTATGATAGTAGACATGGTCAAGAAAGAAAATTTATTTGCATCACAAGGAGGTCCAATTATTCTTGCTCAGGTAATTGATTTTATCTTTTAAATATGTTATGTGTTTCGTAGTGTTATATAAAATTCTTACAAATATTTATCTTTTTTTGTTTTATTAATCTTGCAGATAGAAAATGAGTATGGAAATGTAATGGGACCTTACGGAGAATCGGGTAAAGCATACATTAAGTGGTGTGCAAACATGGCTCAGTCTCTTGATGTTGGTGTTCCATGGATAATGTGTCAGCAAAATGATGCTCCTCAGCCTATGGTAATTAGAAAAAAAATCTAGTTATAATGAATATTTATTTAATATATTCAAAGGTTAATGATTTTAAATCGTTTTGTTTTTATAGTTGAATACATGCAACGGCTTCTACTGTGACAATTTTGTACCAAACAATCCCAACACTCCTAAGATGTGGACTGAGAATTGGACCGGATGGTTTGTTTCATTTTCAGTATGATTACTTTTTTATTATTTTTTATATATCTTATCATAAACATATACGATTTTGTCTCTATTTGTTTAGGTTTAAGCAATGGGGCGGTAAAAATCCTCACAGAACAACCGAAGATGTTGCATTTTCTGTTGCAAGATTCTTCCAAAGAGGAGGAACTTTTAATAATTATTATATGGTAAAAGATAATAATAAAAATTTAACTTATTTATTAAAATAATCTCGCAGAAAATCCACATTGACTAGAAAGAGTAATTGAAATGTTTTGTTTTTATAGTACCATGGAGGCACAAACTTTGATAGAACCGCAGGTGGTCCATATATCACAACTTCATATGATTATGATGCTCCCCTTGATGAATATGGTAAATTTAAAGTATATTCATATTTAAAATATTTTATAAGTTTCTATTTTTACTAAGATGAGAAAATTTATTAGGTAATTTGAATCAACCAAAATACGGGCATTTGAAACAACTTCACGATGTTCTTCATTCTATGGAGAGAACTCTCACATACGGAAACATCTCCACCATCGACTTTGGAAACTCTGCATCGGTAATATTCTTGTTATATTATATCAGTATTTTTATAATTTATTCTTGAACTAATTATTTATCATGAAAATATTATATAGGCAACAATTTATAAAACAGAAGAAGGATCAAGCTGCTTTTTTGGAAATGGAAATGAAACTTCAGATGCAAAAATTATTTTCCAAGGAGAATCTTATGTTGTTCCCGCTTGGTCTGTTACCATTTTACCGGACTGCAAAAATGAGGCTTACAACACTGCCAAGGTTTTTTCTTTTACATTTTCTTTTGCTGATTTTAAATTTTCATTATTCATTCAAATTTGTGACAAATTTCATTTTTTTGTTGGTTTTAAATTTTCAGATTACCACTCAAACTTCAATGATGGTTAAGAAGCCAAATGAAGCTGAGGGTAGCTCTTCAACTCTAAAATGGTCATGGAGGCCAGAGAACATGGACAACTTCCTTTTGAAAGGAAAAGGAGAGTCTACACAGAGACAACTATTTGATCAGAAAGTAGTAACCAATGACCAAAGTGATTATCTATGGTACATGACTACCGTTAAGTTTAAAAAACGAGATCCATTTATGGGTAAAAGCATGTCTCTTCGCGTCAACAGTTCTGCTCATGTTCTTCACGCTTTTGTCAATGGAAAATATATTGGTAAGTAACTCATATATATGTTTTACAAATCTCAATAGTACAAGCTTAACAAATAAATCATTGATTTATATTTTTAGGTAATCAACACGCTGAGAATGGAAATTTTCAATATGTATTTGAGAAAGATGTGAAGTTTAAGCCTGGTCGTAATGTCATTGCTCTTCTTAGCATAACTGTGGGACTTGCGGTAAGCTCTTAAATATTATTTTATCTTGCATTTTCTCTTGAAAGTTAAAACTCATTTATTTATAATTTCTAACTGTAAATTTTTTTTTTTGTAGAACTATGGTGCTTTCTTTGAAAGTAAGCCGGCTGGAATCACTGGACCCATTTTTATTAATGGAAAAAACGGTGATGAAACTATAGCTAAGGACTTGTCTGCTCATAAATGGAGCTATAAAACCGGTTTAAATGGGTTTGAGAACCAGCTCTTTAGAACAGAATCAATGTCTAAATGGTCAGTTGATAGTGTACCATTTAACCGAACCATGACTTGGTATAAGGTAAATAGGTGTTATTATCTATAAGATAATTAACCAAACCATTATTGCTTTAACATCAAATAACATCATTTCATTTTGTCTTTCAGGCTACGTTCAAGGCTCCCTTGGGAAGTGATCCAGTTGTTGTCGATCTTCTTGGACTTGGAAAAGGTACAGCTTGGGTTAATGGAAACAACATTGGACGTTATTGGCCGGCATTCATTTCAAGTGAAAATGGCTGTGCTGCAAAATGTAATTATAGAGGGGCTTATCATGCTGAAAAATGTCTGACTAACTGTGGAGAACCCACACAAAGATGGTACATTTTCCACATCTTATTAGGTTCTAGAATTCAAAAAAAAAATTTATGTTAAACTTTAGAAATGTTTACTGGGATTTTTTGCTTTCTTGTTTTCTTGAACAGGTACCATGTTCCTCGTTCTTTCTTGAATGCCGAAGGAGATAACACATTAGTTTTGTTTGAGGAGATGGGAGGAAACCCATCGCTTGTCAGTTTCCAAACTACTAGAGTGGGAAGTGTATGTGCTAATGTTTATGAGAAAAACATTATTGAGCTTTCATGCGATAGAAAATCCATTTCTGCCATCAAATTTGCCTCCTTTGGTAACCCAGATGGCAGTTGTGGATCTTTTGAAAAAGGAACTTGTGAATCAAGTAACAACACGGTTGATATTCTCACAAAAGAATGTGTTGGAAAAGAGAAGTGTTCCATTGATGTCTCTACAGAAAAGTTTGGAGCACCGAATTGTGGTGGTGCTGCCAGGAGACTTGCTGTCGAAGCTATCTGCTAAATGTTTTCTAGATTTATGGTGTTTTCTTTATCACATTTCCAAATAATGCTATATTTTTATTTTTCAAAGCTTTAAGTTTTATTCAATAAAAGAACACATTCTTATATACATATTACACAATCATCTTCCTTTCCCAAAAAAATATGGTCATTTTTTCTCCACCATCTGAAACAAATTGAATAATTGCTCCCTTCAATATTTATTATTTTTCTCTTCAATATATAACAATGACTTAACTGCGCTAGTGCAGTAGGTAACTAACTAATTTTAGTGTATTAATTAGATACACGATACATAGTGTTTTAGTTTAAGAACATAGTATATAAGAACCTGAAAATAATATATTTGCCATTAGTCCAATATATATTTTGTATTGGATCACGATATTCAACACTTATTGGCCATCTTTGATTTTCAATAATACTTATTTTTAAATGTTTAGGTTTGATAATAAGTACAAACTGATCGACTCAAAACAATGATACAAAACCAAAACAAACCAAATTTTTATTTACTGTGCAGCCACATTTCTATTGTACTTCATCAAATAGAATAGAATAATACGAATAATATATTGAAACTGAGTGACAAGATGGAAAGCTGATGGAGTAACGTCAGAGTAGAATGAGGAGACAAATGAGAAGATATAACTTGGAGAAGCGCTGGTGCCGGACTTGATAGAGGAGGAAAAGAAACAACCACAGAAGGTGGAGAACAAGAATAAATTGTGGGATGAACATATATGGGTGGAGAAGATGGTGTCAGGGATGAAACAACTGGTGGTGATGGTAGTCGCATTGCTGATTTTACAGATGAAATAATAGGAAACATAATATATATTGCATCTCATTTCTTTTCTATATGTATACAAAAGTATAGAAATAAAAATGTTCTCTTTTCTTCGATCGGTTTTTACCAACAGACGGTGGCGTGTATCTGACGTGACGGTAGAAAAGAAGAAGATGCATCTCTACATGTCGAATACAGAGGATTTGGGGACTTTAATCTTGGAATTTGAATAAAAGAGGAAGAAAATGAGGGGGTTTGGTTTGTGCTTTCACGGTGGTGTTTGTGACTGTGAGTTTTTGAGACAAAAGGGAAAATGCTTGAAGAACTTAGAACCTTGTTTAAATGACAAAAAAAAAATTAAAAACATTTGGATGATGGTATACTAGAAAATGTTTTATTACTGGCAAGTTTCTCTGACAAAAGTTATTATGATGAGAATGCATATTAAGGTGCAGAGGAGAGAAACTTGACAAAGACGATGAAACCAACTCAAAAAAGTGGTCATGTTTTGATTAGACAAAAAGTAATTAAGAAAATCGAGACGATGAAATTAGGTTTTATTGTTTGAGAGTTTTGAAAATTAGGATTTGATGGATAATAGTTCTTATTCGTATAGAAAAAGTTAAAATGTTTTAGTTAAAGCAAATTTTTTTTAAAGAAATGAAAAACGTCACATTATGTATTCAAATTCATATACGGTAGCACAATGAATATTATATATTTACAACCTGAGTTTGTGGGACTAACTGCATACTAAGGGAAAATGAATATTTATATATTTAAATGATAACTCATAAAAATTCAGTGGTTGACTAATGATATGTCAGTCAAAGTAGTTTTAAGTTTTATGATATTATTTATTCAATGTTTATACACAAATTTGATAAATACAAACTAGAAACTTTTATATAAAAAGAGGTTGTCAAAGCATTTATTTTTCTCTTCTTTGCTAAAAATAGAAAGTATAAAAAAGAATCATACTTAAGTTGAAAATATATATAGATTAAATGTTGCTTTTAAGATTTACATTATTTACAAACAAATAGTTTTTCGAACTCAAGACATTGTTAAGATATAATAGATTGAGAACAAATTTCAACAACAATTCTAAATCAATTCAGATTTTGGCATAAAAGCTGTTATTATCCAAATCAATATTAAATTAAAAATCAGGATAAATGATTGTTTATTGGTTACAAAATTCAAGAAAAATATAGTTACAAGATAGATAAACAAAAAATATACTTACAGAAAATGCCAGTTACAATTTTTGTTTTTCGGAATATCTATATTTAACCATATTATCTTTAGGTAACGATTTTACACCCCTATATAATCTTTGTTTTCTTTCATATTCTATCATTCAAAAACAACTCTTCCAAGTAAATATGGTTTCTTTAAGATTTCTTTTATGTTTTCTTTTTGTAAGTAGTGTCTATGCCACAATCGTTTCTCATGATGGTCGAGCTATTACCATTGATGGTAACCGCCGAGTTCTCCTTTCTGGTTCTATCCATTATCCTAGAAGCACTCCTGAGGTATTTAATCTACCTTACATCAAACAGTGTGTGTGGTCTTAGTATTGTAGTTTGCTACTAATTATAATCGTTTTTGTTTATACATTTAGATGTGGCCGGATCTTATCAGAAAAGGTAAAGAAGGAGGTCTTGATGCTATCGAAACTTTGGAATGCGCATGAGCCTACTCGCCGTCAATATGATTTTTCTGGGAAATTAGATCTTATTCGATTCCTGAAAACCATTCGAGATGAAGGATTGTATGCTGTTCTCCGCATAGGACCATATGCATGCGCTGAGTGGAATTACGGGTACAATATATTTAACTAGTCTATTTAACAAGTACAATATATTTTGATAAAATGGATTTAACTAGTCTATTTAACAAGTACAATATATTTTGATAATAAGTTAGCTTCAAGTATGGTGATAGTGCGGTCTCCCACATAATGTTTTAGTTGATAAATGGTCTAGTGGATTGATTATACTAATCAATATAGCAACACTTATGTATCGTAAAATGTCAATACTAGTCTTTTAGTTGCAGTATATATTTCTATTAAATTATCATAATGAGTTAGCTTTCTTGTATGATGATATTACAGTCTCTTATATAATAATTTTGACCTGCAATTGTTTTAATTATTTGAAACAGAGGATTCCCTGTGTGGCTGCACAACATGCCTGGAATGGTGTTCAGAACTACAAATAAAGCATATATGGTAATCTTACCTGATGATCAATATTCATTTTATCATATATGTAGTGGTATTGTTTAATAAATTTTGGATGACTGATTTATGTATAGGATGAGATGCAAAATTTCACAACTATGATAGTAGACATGGTCAAGAAAGAAAATTTATTTGCATCACAAGGAGGTCCAATTATTCTTGCTCAGGTAATTGATTTTATCTTTTAAATATGTTATGTGTTTCGTAGTGTTATATAAAATTCTTACAAATATTTATCTTTTTTTTGTTTTATTAATCTTGCAGATAGAAAATGAGTATGGAAATGTAATGGGACCCTACGGAGAATCGGGTAAAGCATACATTAAGTGGTGTGCAAACATGGCTCAGTCTCTTGATGTTGGTGTTCCATGGATAATGTGTCAGCAAAATGATGCTCCTCAGCCTATGGTAATTAGAAAAAAAATCTAGTTATAATGAATATTTATTTAATATATTCAAAGGTTAATGATTTTAAATCGTTTTGTTTTTATAGTTGAATACATGCAACGGCTTCTACTGTGACAATTTTGTACCAAACAATCCCAACACTCCTAAGATGTGGACTGAGAATTGGACCGGATGGTTTGTTTCATTTTCAGTATGATTACTTTTTTATTATTTTTTATATATCTTATCATAAACATATACGATTTTGTCTCTATTTGTTTAGGTTTAAGCAATGGGGCGGTAAAAATCCTCACAGAACAACCGAAGATGTTGCATTTTCTGTTGCAAGATTCTTCCAAAGAGGAGGAACTTTTAATAATTATTATATGGTAAAAGATAATAATAAAAATTTAACTTATTTATTAAAATAATCTCACAGAAAATCCACATTGACTAGAAAGAGTAATTGAAATGTTTTGTTTTTATAGTACCATGGAGGCACAAACTTTGATAGAACCGCAGGTGGTCCATATATCACAACTTCATATGATTATGATGCTCCCCTTGACGAATATGGTAAATTTAAAGTATATTCATATTTAAAATATTTTATAAGTTTCTATTTTTACTAAGATGAGAAAATTTATTAGGTAATTTGAATCAACCAAAATACGGGCATTTGAAACAACTTCACGATGTTCTTCATTCTATGGAGAGAACTCTCACATACGGAAACATCTCCACCATCGACTTTGGAAACTCTGCATCGGTAATATTCTTGTTATATTATATCAGTATTTTTATAATTTATTCTTGAACTAATTATTTATCATGAAAATATTATATAGGCAACAATTTATAAAACAGAAGAAGGATCAAGCTGCTTTTTTGGAAATGGAAATGAAACTTCAGATGCAAAAATTATTTTCCAAGGAGAATCTTATGTTGTTCCCGCTTGGTCTGTTACCATTTTACCGGACTGCAAAAATGAGGCTTACAACACTGCCAAGGTTTTTTCTTTTACATTTTCTTTTGCTGATTTTAAATTTTCATTATTCATTCAAATTTGTGACAAATTTCATTTTTTTGTTGGTTTTAAATTTTCAGATTACCACTCAAACTTCAATGATGGTTAAGAAGCCAAATGAAGCTGAGGGTAGCTCTTCAACTCTAAAATGGTCATGGAGGCCAGAGAACATGGACAACTTCCTTTTGAAAGGAAAAGGAGAGTCTACACAGAGACAACTATTTGATCAGAAAGTAGTAACCAATGACCAAAGTGATTATCTTTGGTACATGACTACCGTTAAGTTTAAAAAACGAGATCCATTTATGGGTAAAAGCATGTCTCTTCGCGTCAACAGTTCTGCTCATGTTCTTCACGCTTTTGTCAATGGAAAATATATTGGTAAGTAACTCATATATATGTTTTACAAATCTCAATAGTACAAGCTTAACAAATAAATCATTGATTTATATTTTTAGGTAATCAACACGCTGAGAATGGAAATTTTCAATATGTATTTGAGAAAGATGTGAAGTTTAAGCCTGGTCGTAATGTCATTGCTCTTCTTAGCATAACTGTGGGACTTGCGGTAAGCTCTTAAATATTATTTTATCTTGCATTTTCTCTTGAAAGTTAAAACTCATTTATTTATAATTTCTAACTGTAAATTTTTTTTTTTGTAGAACTATGGTGCTTTCTTTGAAAGTAAGCCGGCTGGAATCACTGGACCCATTTTTATTAATGGAAAAAACGGTGATGAAACTATAGCTAAGGACTTGTCTGCTCATAAATGGAGCTATAAAACCGGTTTAAATGGGTTTGAGAACCAGCTCTTTAGAACAGAATCAATGTCTAAATGGTCAGTTGATAGTGTACCATTTAACCGAACCATGACTTGGTATAAGGTAAATAGGTGTTATTATCTATAAGATAATTAACCAAACCATTATTGCTTTAACATCAAATAACATCATTTCATTTTGTCTTTCAGGCTACGTTCAAGGCTCCCTTGGGAAGTGATCCAGTTGTTGTCGATCTTCTTGGACTTGGAAAAGGTACAGCTTGGGTTAATGGAAACAACATTGGACGTTATTGGCCGGCATTCATTTCAAGTGAAAATGGCTGTGCTGCAAAATGTAATTATAGAGGAGCTTATCATGCTGAAAAATGTCTGACTAACTGTGGAGAACCCACACAAAGATGGTACATTTTCCACATCTTATTAGGTTCTAGAATTCAAAAAAAAAATTTATGTTAAACTTTAGAAATGTTTACTGGGATTTTTTGCTTTCTTGTTTTCTTGAACAGGTACCATGTTCCTCGTTCTTTCTTGAATGCCGAAGGAGATAACACATTAGTTTTGTTTGAGGAGATGGGAGGAAACCCATCGCTTGTCAGTTTCCAAACTACTAGAGTGGGAAGTGTATGTGCTAATGTTTATGAGAAAAACATTATTGAGCTTTCATGCGATAGAAAATCCATTTCTGCCATCAAATTTGCCTCCTTTGGTAACCCAGATGGCAGTTGTGGATCTTTTGAAAAAGGAACTTGTGAATCAAGTAACAACACGGTTGATATTCTCACAAAAGAATGTGTTGGAAAAGAGAAGTGTTCCATTGATGTCTCTACAGAAAAGTTTGGAGCACCGAATTGTGGTGGTGCTGCCAGGAGACTTGCTGTCGAAGCTATCTGCTAAATGTTTTCTAGATTTATGGTGTTTTCTTTATCACATTTCCAAATAATGCTATATTTTTATTTTTCAAAGCTTTAAGTTTTATTCAATAAAAGAACACATTCTTATATACATATTACACAATCATCTTCCTTTCCCAAAAAAATATGGTCATTTTTTCTCCACCATCTGAAACAAATTGAATAATTGCTCCCTTCAATATTTATTATTTTTCTCTTCAATATATAACAATGACTTAACTGCGCTAGTGCAGTAGGTAACTAACTAATTTTAGTGTATTAATTAGATACACGATACATAGTGTTTTAGTTTAAGAACATAGTATATAAGAACCTGAAAATAATATATTTGCCATTAGTCCAATATATATTTTGTATTGGATCACGATATTCAACACTTATTGGCCATCTTTGATTTTCAATAATACTTATTTTTAAATGTTTAGGTTTGATAATAAGTACAAACTGATCGACTCAAAACAATGATACAAAACCAAAACAAACCAAATTTTTATTTACTGTGCAACCACATTTCTATTGTACTTCATCAAATAGAATAGAATAATACGAATAATATATTGAAACTGAGTGACAAGATGGAAAGCTGATGGAGTAACGTCAGAGTAGAATGAGGAGACAAATGAGAAGATATAACTTGGAAAAGCGCTGGTGCCGGACTTGATAGAGGAGGAAAAGAAACAACCACAGAAGGTGGAGAACAAGAATAAATTGTGGGATGAACATATATGGGTGGAGAAGATGGTGTCAGCGATGAAACAACTGGTGGTGATGGTAGTCGCATTGCTGATTTTACAGATGAAATAATAGGAAACATAGTATATATTGCATCTCATTTCTTTTCTATATGTATACAAAAGTATAGACATAAAAATGTTCTTTTTTCTTCGATCGGTTTATACCAACAGACGGTGGCGTGTATCTGACGTGACGGTAGAAAAGAAGAAGGTGCATCTCTCCATGTATAAATACCAGTGTTCTAAAATATGGCGTATCAGTCCGTATATACGGTGTATATACTCTATACAGTAGTGCATTGTACTGTTTTTTGGTATACGGTAAAATAATACAGTTATGGTTATATGGCGTTTATACATCGTTTATATGCCGTATAAAACGGCGTTTATACAGCGTTTATACAACGTTTAATTTATTTTCTTCTAAGTTTTGACATATTTTTTTTCTAAGTATAGTTTTGATTCTTTTGACTTCATTTGTACCAGTTAATTTATGTTTTATTTTAAATATTCCATAAATAAATATAATGAATAATCTATTTAATTACGCTTGATATATATTTCATTGTTTACATATAACTTATGTAGTTATTTTATTATTATTATATCATTATTTTATTTATTATTATGATATTTATTTAAAATATGTTTACCGTATATACTCTGTATATACATCCGTATATACATCCACGCGCTATTCAGTAATCCACCGCCCGGCTAGCGTATAGCGTATTTTAGAACACTGATAAATACATGTGAGATTCATCCTCTTGAACTTATCTTCTCTTTGAATTCATAAAAAAAATACAGTCGATTCAAATTGATTAAGCCTTCTATTCTCGCTGACCGTCTTCGTCCTGCAAGTTACTATCACCACTCTCTACAGATTCCAGCTTTTCAGCTCTTACATCGTGTCTATGTGTGTTATTTTCAAGCTTTGAAAAGCTAATCCAATGGGTTTGGATAGTTATCATCTAAGCTTTTGTATAAGTTAATGGTTCTCTTCGATGGGTTTGAATATCAATAATCAGGTTGTTGTTCGACGGCTGAAGCAGACATGTATATGGGGAAGAAGAGGAAGCGAGAGAACAAAGGGTACCGTACGTTCTCAACGTGAAAATATCTATGCCTTTAAAATTGTATGTTTATGCCTCTTTACAATATATGTATCTTTGTATTGAACTTGAAGCTAGAATATCATTATCTTACAAGAAGCTGTTGTTACAGGTCAACTACTTCCCATCAGGAATGACCCGGTTCATCATGCTGAGAAGTATCCAACTCCACCTGCAGTCTACTCTGGGAAACATGGTCGGTTATCATATTAAACATGTATTCTTCATCATTGCCACCTCTCACCAGGTACTTACGTACTATCTCCGTGACGAACAGGTGCTTCCGGCAAACATCCACCGTTTCAGGCAACTATTGGACTCAACTGTTCTGTTGAGTTTGACATGGAGATTGCACCACAAAACATTACTCAGACAATTTCCTTCACTGTCATTTACGGCCATGACACCATTATGCACATCCAAGTATCTAAGCTTTATCTCCATGTTTCGTGCTAGAGGTTTATTAGTGAATGATTTACTCTCACTCTCTTTATTCATTTTATTGGAGAGAAGATCCACATCGGAAAGATGTAAGGGACATGAATAATATATAAGAGACTTAGGGAACTCCACTAATTGCCAATTGGTTTTAAGTGGAAGCCCAAGAAACTTATCATGGTATCAGAGCAAGCCCAATACCCTGACCCATTAATTAATCCGGCCCGGACAGTGGCCCGATCATCCCATTAGCTGATGGCCCATAGAAGCATCAGTTCTCCGAGATCGCTAGAAAATAAAGCATAATCTCGGAGGGGTATGATGGATTCTGCGAGATCAATGGTTAGACCCACCATTATCTCGAGGGAGGGTATTGGAGAGAAGATCCCACATCGGAAAGATGTAAGGGACATAAATAATATATAAGAGACTTGGGAGACTCCACCAATTGCCAATTGGTTTTAAGTGGAAGCCCAAGAAACTTAACACATTTGTTTTGGTTATATTGTTGGATGGAAAGTGAAGCCGGATGGAAAGTGCTTCGGGTGTAAAGACATGGGAACTTTAAAATTCCAACTAGAAATAGCTCACAAAAAAATCGTATTTGAAAAAAACATGTCTGTTTCTTTAGTTTAAGTGGTTTTTGAATGTTCAATTTTAGTTTCAAATTGCTTCAGTGTTTTTGCTTAGCTGTGGAAACCAAATTTCGGTTAAACTTATAACAAAATTTAATAATAATTATTCACTTATTAAAAAGTTAAAACGAATGTATAAATAACGAATATAAAATATAATTACAATGCTGTTGTGTAAATTATTTCTGAGAGTTTTGAAAACTGAAAAAGTTAGAGACACCTTTATGATACTTCAGAAAATTTATCCAATTGTTTTTAAAATACTAATTAACATGTACTAGGCCATGTACTTATCTCAAACATATGTGAATTTCAAACATGAAAAATAACAAATTTTAATTAAAAGTTTACTTCTTAATAGTTTTTAAATGTGAATCAAATTATGATTAAAATGTCTTACCAGCTGTACATATTAAGAATGGTAGTTTTCGAAAAGAAAAAAGTAATTTAAGGAAAAAAATTTCAAGTTAAGATTAACAAACTAAAGGTATAAAAACATTTTTTTTTTGTCGACCAGATTACAGACTCATGTGGACTCTGTAAACCAAATTGGTAGCTCTGTATCCATATGGACAGTAAACGACGACTGTTGCCTCACACCACGTGCTAAGCTATCCGCCTTTTTGTTTTGCGTCCTTGATATATGAATAATCTCCGAGCTGTGGAAACTTCTCTTCAGACTTCTGATGTCTTCTAGATAGGTTGCAAACGCCGGCCACTCTTCTGGTTCTGAAACCATCTTCACCAATTGAGAACAATCCGTTGCAAAAGTTACATAAAATTGCCGTAGATTCCGCATACATTCCATTGCCCAAATGAGAGCCTCAATCTCAGTATGTAATGGAGACTGGCTAGCCCTTGTGTTTCTAGCACCTAATAGCCCTTCAAATCCTTCAAGTGTACTGTACCATCCTTGTCCAGAAAAGTCATCCTTAGATTTCCACGATCCATCCGTAAAGCACCATCGTCCTGGGCGGATTGGTAGTGCTAACTCAGATTGGGTTATAGAATTCGAGTCTTTAGCCACTGTTTGTTGCGCGTCCTTCCAAAGTAATGATTCTGTCATAGCCAATTTAACGGTATCCCTAGGGTCCATGTCAAAATTACTGAAGACTTTATTATTCCGTCCTTTCCATATATACCAAAGTATCCATGCAAAATGATGATCTTCCAATTTTGGTTGAATTCGCCAAAACAAATAATCCATATTCGTAAATAAGGATTGTCCTGGGAATTGATCTGAATGTGAAGGAATGCATGATAGTGCCCAAACCTGAACCGCTGGTGGACATTCAAAGAAAACATGATTAATAGATTCCTCTGATGCTCCACATCTATCACAACCAATATCCCCTAGAATACCCCGTGCTTTCAGATTCTTCCTCACTGCTATACAACCCGTCAAAATTTGCCACAGAAAGTGTTTCATCTTTGGTGGACATCGCACTTTCCAACACTGCGCCTTTAGATCTGTGGTCGTTGGACCGAATTCTACCGCCCCTATACCTCGATCTGGATATACCCGTTCCAATTGGTATCCCGATTTAACTGTGTATTTTCCATTTTTGGTAAAATGCCAGCCCTCCCGATCAGCCATTTGTGTCTTACTTAAGGGTATACTTTCAATGATCTTAACTTCCTCAGGTTCCATAACTTCCAGTAAAGCCGATGTATTCCATGTGCGTGACGTAGCACATATCAAAGAGTCGACTGTGAGGTCTGGTAAGAGAACATTTTGTTTTTTATTTGCTGGTCTCGGGCGGTCGGTTGGGAGCCAAGGGTCATTCCATACAGAAATGGATGATCCTGATCCCACCCTTTTGATTAGTCCTTTGCTAACCAGAGATCTAGCAGAAGTTATACTACGCCAACCGTAGGATGACGCGTACGATCGAATCGGTTCTAGGGGTGAAGCATTCCTAAAATACCGACCTTTAAAACACGAGAAAATAGAGCAGTAGGCTGATCTATTAATCTCCAAAGTTGCTTGGCAAGCATGGCTGTATTGACATCTGTAAGATCCCGGAATCCCAGCCCACCATTATCCTTAGGGACGCATACCTTATCCCATGATTTCCAATGTAATCCTTTTGTATTGCCACTAGGGCTCCACCAAAATTGTGCTACTGCACTAGTGAGTTTCTTAATCACCGTTTTAGGTAGTCGGAAACAGGACATTATATGATTAGGAAGGGCCGTGACTACCGATTTTATAATTACCTCCTTCCCTCCTTTAGAAAAGAATTTGAAAGTCCATCCATTGACCCTGTTGGTTAATCTTTCTTGGACAAAACCAAAGACTTGGACCTTAGAGCCTCCTAAATTTTCGGGAATCCCCAGATACGATCCCATTCCTCCCCGATTTTGAATCCCCAAAATATCCCTCAGCTCTTGTTGAATTGTTTCATCAATCTTGTGTCCGAACTGGATTGATGATTTTTGGAAATTTATCTGCTGTCCCGAGACTTTCTCATATTCTTTAAGAATTACCAAAATAGCCTGACATTCCTCTCTTTGTGCTTTACAGAAGAAGATACTGTCATCCGCGAAAAAGAGGTGAGAGATTGACGGACAAGCCCTTGCTACCTTTATTCCAGTCAATCGTTTCTCACTTTCTGCCTTCTTTATGTTTGCTATTAGTGCTTCAGTGCACATTATAAACAAATAAGGAGATAATGGGTCTCCCTGCCGTAGACCTCTATGTGGGATTATCTGTCCCCGTGGTTGCCCATTTAAAAGTATCCTATATTGTACCGAGGAGATACATTCCATCATCAACTTTACCCAATGTTGATCAAACCCCATTTTGTGTAGTAATGCCTGAATAAATCCCCATTCCACTCGGTCATAAGCTTTGCTCATGTCCGTTTTAATGGCCATAAATTTATTTTGGCATGCCTTATTCGTCCTCATCCCATGGAACATCTCTTGAGCAATTAATATGTTATCAGAGATCAATCTCCCAGCCACAAAGCCGATTGTGTTTCCGAAATCAACGCAGGAAGACAAATCTTAAGCCGTTGACACAAAACCTTTGAAATAATTTTATATCCCACATTACATTGACTTATTGGCCGGAGCTCAGTCATCCTTGTTGGTCGTTCTGTTTTAGGTATCAAACAAATATTCGTAATGTTTAACCTTTCATCCAATATTCCTGTCGCCAGAAAATCATTAACCAATTCCAAAATATCCTGCTTAATAATGTGCCACGAATGTTGGAAAAACAACGCCGTCATCCCATCCGGTCCCGGGGCTTTCTCCGGATGCATCATGAACAAAGCTTGTCGTACCTCTTCCTCAGTGGCTGGTTGGATTAGACGCTGATTCATCTGCTGAGAGATGGTTGGTTTGATCTCCTCTAGAAAACCATCGAATTCCATTGGCGACGTAGTAGCAAAGAGATCATCAAAATAATCCACAGCAACCTTCTCTATTTTTTGGTCTTCGGCCACCCAATTCCCATTAGTATCATAGAGACCCACTATCCGATTCCTTGTCCGTCGCTGCTTTGTTAAAGCATGGAAAAACTTTGTTCCAAGGTCTCCCGCCGTGTTCCATGTGGTCCTACTTTTTTGTTGCCAATATTCTTCCTCATCCTTATAGGCCTCTTGAAGTTTTCTAGAGACTTCCAAGATATCCTCTTGAGTTCTATTATCATCCGTTTGAACTTCCTCTAGAGCTTTTTGTAGCTCCGCTATTTTCTCTTTTCCATAGGGTGGATTATTTTTCCGCCAGGTAGAAAGTTCCTTACGGCAATTAGTAACCCTGGCGACAATATCCCCTGAGGTCCTAACTGAGTTCCTTATCTCTCTTGTCCATCCTCTGTTTATTGATTCTAAGAATCCATCCTTTCCGATCCAACGTTTATCAAACCTAAATTGTCCTTTGCCTTTAATAATCTTATCATCAAGATAAGCCACCACTGGTCTATGATCCGAACCCACTAATCGCAAATATTCTGTGTATGATTTTGGGAACAGAGAGTGCCATTCCTCATTCGCTAGGGCCCGGTCTAGACGGCACCGAATCATAGTTGATTTACCATTAACTTTTCGTCTTCCTTGCCATGATAGTTTATTTCCCCGGGCAGGAAATTCCAAAAGTCCACTATTTCGGATCATATTATTAAAAGATGCAAAAGAATCAGCTCCTCTTAGTGGCCCTCCTTCCTTCTCATGATTTCCAGTAATCTCATTTAGATCTCCAATGATAAACCATGGATCATCTCTAGCAATACCATATCTGGTAAGTCTTTCCCAAACCTGGTCTCTCAGATTTTGGACTGGATCCCCATACACAAAGGTCATAAATATTCTTTTCCCCTTTGTCTCTGCCTCTACATCTATCATTCGTGGACTTGAATATAAAACATTAACCTGAAACTCATTATTATAATATAATGCCAATCCTCCACTTGTTCCATTTGGATCTACCGTAATGAGACTGTCGTATCCAAAATGTGCCTGAAAACTTTGAACAAAATCAAAATCTTGTTTGTTTCTGATAAAAAAAGAAAATCTGGTTTGTGGTGATGCCATATTTCCCGAAGATAGCTAATAGTCCATTTACTTCCCATACCTCGACAATTCCAGCTTAATACTTTCATAAAATAATTATTCTGAGGGTGCTCGGAAGAGCGAGTTGCCGGGTATAAGGAGACCCTAAATTGATGAGAAACCACATAACCCATAACACCGAATCTCCCCAACCTAAATCCATTAGAAAACTCAGGAATATTAATTGTGTTTGACTCAGCCTCCAAATTCCTGCCCTTGTACGAAGAGAAACAAAACTGGCCACATTCCACCAGAGATACCAACGGATAATAAATAAATTATATAACCGTGTAAACGTTACAACATATAATACTCTACCATCGTACAATTCCTCCTCAAAACCTTTATCCAAAAACCAGCATGATCTCCGACACCACAAGCCAAGTGTGAGCCGTTGTTTTCTTATGAGGATATATAACAAGAACTCTATCCTGTTTCGTGAGAGGTGTGAAGACCTCCCACCTCCTGATAGCACAATCCGTAAGATTCTCACCAAAAGCCTCATATCATTGTTTTGTATCCTAGTTAATCCACTTCCACTCCATCCGTTTTGAACCTTATAACCAATCAAAGGCTGTGGAAGGTTTAAGGAGACCCTCCACGTCCTGATTTCAAACTCCTATAGTTTCCAGAATCCACAATTGCAACCTTGTTGCCCAAGCCATATACACCTTAGAAACCAAACTAAATACCCCTGTAATGTCAAACGATTAAGATGCACTGTCACAGATCCTGAAACCCCTATGCCACACTCATACCAGTAACATAAAAATCCAAGTTTATTCCAAATTATAATCTGAACAAATAGATTGCCCACACACCCAAAAAGGCCATAACAAAATAAATGAAAAACCAAAGCACCCTGAAAAACTAATGAAAACACCATGTTCAGAGTGCTTATTGCATAAAGAAAATTAAAAACCCCCAAAACAGAGGCCTCCTCCTGCAATCGAGTATACATCCCACGACGATCTTGATCCCGTATCGATTTCATTGTCGAGATCAATGAGATCGCCCTCCACTTCCCAAATAACCCAATCTTCGCCAATCTCCTGCAGATTCTTTTTCCCCAAATCCAATCAGATCCTCGAAAAACCAGAATAGAACCCATTCCCACCAAATTAGTATCCAGAGATCTCTGATATTTCTCTCCATGTCGATCTGTGACCCCAATTCCTGGATCCCAGCCGCTCGAAATCATCGGAAAACCCTAAAAAAACTTGATTCTTCGTCGCCCTCGCGGTCGCCCTCATTCAGAGAGAGAACCGTTTTAAAAACATTTTGATCTTCTAAAAAAAAGTAATATGAGAAGTAGGTATAAAAACATTTAAAAGAGCAATATTCGATATCTTTAACTTATCTTCACAGTGAGATGTATTATAGTTTGTTCTATGCTTAGGAGCATCTATCCATGCCACAACAGATACTGTAACCACATAAGGCTAAATAGGCTACTAATTCACTGTAAACAAAATATGATATTAAAAACACGAGAATATGAAAAATAATTGTGACTAGCAAAGAAAGCTGATAAGTATGAAAATGACAAAAAGAAGAATTAATCTACTTCCAAATGATGATGTAAAATAAGCTAATAAATAATGAATTCCAGATTTTAAAATTAATCTTATATGTAATTAAAATTAATACTTTTCAATCAAATAATAAAAGAATTCACTACTACATTTTCAAATTGTTATGCATATGTTTAAATTTTGATTGTTCTGCATCTATTTAAATTTGAAGTGTTGTGCATATCTTTAAACTTAGGTTTATATTATAATAATCTCAAAATCAATTATGCAGAGCTATTAATTTGATTGAAGATCTTTATATCATTGATACACATTTTAATTTTTAGATGATATTAAAAATGTTCTGAATTATAGACTTCAAAAAGATAAAAACAAATACAGGGCTAAACTAATATTTAATAAAAGTTATATTAAATATTTACTAACTTTTCAATTATTTTCAAAATAACATCCTGCCTGTAGGGCGGACCGATCTTTGTATTATATATTTACAACCTGAGTTTGTGGGACTAACAGCATACTGAGGGAAAATGAAAATTTAAATATTTAAATGATAACTCATAAAAAATCAGTGGTTAACTAATGATATGTCAGTCAAAAGAGTTTTAAGTGTTATGATATTTATTCAATGTTTATATACAAATTTGATAAATACAAACTAGAAAATTTTATATAAAAATAGGTTGTTAAAAAAGTGGCAAATTTCTATATACTTATTTAAATTTTAGGGAAATTTTCATAATATAGTAATATAACTAATAAATTTTATATCAAAAATATTTTATTATCTATAAATATTTATTTTGGTAAGATTTTAGAAATATGGTAATACCTAATAACTTTATATATCTATTAAATTAACATATTTTATACATAAATAAAAATCACCAGTATAAAAATTTTACATCAACTTATCAATCATATTTTATATTATTAAAAAATTATAGTTATAATTATATATTTTATCAACTTATATATGTTGTATATATATATATATATATATATATTTAATGTATATTTATTAGAATTAACTTTTTATATTTGCAATACACATATTTAAAATAAAACTATAATATGAGTAAAATAAGTTTATAAAACTTAATTATTTTTATTAAAATTTAAATAAAATAAAAAAGTTAAAGTAAACTTGGATAAATCAAACTAAAAAAAATACATTATGGCCTTATTTTTTAACTTATTTTTTAACTAATGAAATTAAAATTAAAATATAAAAAATACATTATGGCCTTATTTTTTAACTAATTCTGTTTATTTAGATTTGAATTTATGGCCTTATTTTATCTATTAAATTAACATATTTTATCTTTATTTCTATAAGATAATTCTGTTTTTTAGATTTTAATATGGAGAACACTTAGCACACGTGAAAAAAATAAACATGTGACCAGAGAGACAGCCTTTCACTTTTCAATTAAAAAAAAAATAGTTGTGCCCAGTAACTTGCTTTGTGGCTTCTTGTTTGCTCAATTACAATTCAAAGGTCATAAAAACCCCAAAAAAAGCCACTCCAAATACGCCATTAGATTCTCTCCCAACAGCTTGTAAATAAAAATAAAAACACACATCTTCTTGTTTCACCGATCTGGAAAGAAATGTCTCAGAAACATCTCGAATCATCACGAAACACAATCGAATCTTGCACTTTACAGCTCCTCTCATGGCGTCCATTCCACCGCTCCAAAACCCTAGAAACATCCGAACAGCCGCAGTCACAGAGCCCTTACGGCTCCTCCGTCTCCTCCACCAAACGCCCTTGCTTCTCCGATCGCTCCACCACTTCTTTCTCCATCGAAGCCATGAGCCGCCTCTCCCTCGCCGACGAGGACAAGCACCTCTCCGCTTCGAATCACAGCACCAAAGGGAGTTTCCGCTTAGTAGCGAGGAAACGGCGCCGTCGCAACTCGAGATCGGTGTCTGGTCGGAGCAGCGATCGGAGCGGGACTCTGAGATGCTGCTCCATCGGAGCTCACGGGACTTGCTCGGATTTTCCCTTCGCCGTTGGTACGGATTCGAGCGGGGAGCTGTTCAGCGAAGCGAACTGGGCTTCCGACGTGAGCGAGGCGCGGAGATCGCGGAGAGATTCCGGCGGAGAGAAGGAGGCTGCTTCCGGGTTTGGATTCGCGGTTGGTGTGGTGGATCCGATGGGGAACGAATCTGGGTACGGGAGTGAGCCTGGGTACAGAGGAGATGTTGAGTTTGGCTATGGTGATGAGTACGATGATGAGGAAGAAGACGTGAAGCCATTGTTTTGGGGAGGTAAAAGCTCGAATCTTTTAAAACACTTGTGTTTGATCTTGTATAAATTGATTGTCTTTAAAACGAAAGATGAACACTTTGGTGTTGTCTCCTACTTCTTCTGGTCAGTGACTCTGTTTTTGCACTGCTTGTCTCTGGCATATAGCTTTAAGTAGTAGGAAATGTCAGAAAGTTGGATTAGAGAATGATAAAAATTGTTAGAGAATGATAAAAATGGTGGATTCTATTTGGAGCTAAAAGCTTGGTAAGTTCTTTAGTAGACTATGAATAAGATAGATTGTGGAGTTGGGTTTTAGCATGTTATGTCTTTTGTCTGAAATGTATCTATTTTGTTTACTGTGTTTTGTTTGGTGATTGGTGGTTGTTCTTGGATATGGAGCAGATAGAGATTCAACAATGGAGATGTCTGGTAACACGAAATTTTCAGATAGTAAACCTCAGTTCAGGTGCCGCCGCAGAAGACAACATGACTACAAAACTGTTGATTCCATGAGATAAACAACATTAACATTTCTATCAAGTCGGACTTCCCCGTTCATGGGAAAGCTTTTTTCGGTCCAATTTTTTGAAATGTGATTCACGGACATTCTTTTCTTACCGAATTGTTTATAGATGCCAAGATAAGCTGTCTTGATGTAGGATAGGAACTTTCCATGTATTTTTACCATCACCTGGAAAAAACTTTCAGCTTTAATATCACCAAAATATAAATTTGGTTTGATCTTCTGTTACGATGATGCCGCCCCTTAGCAGGAACGTATTGACTTAGTGAAGCTATGTCTATACAGCACTCTTGCACAACTCCTATTCAAAAGTATGTTGAAATCGGAAGCTCCTGCTTTTAGAATCAATTCATGAATAAATTACAAATGAACATTTGTATATGAGATCTACTCAAATTTGAAGATAGTAAGAAGCTAGGAATAGTTGTCCAATTATGTAATAAATTTTAAAAAGGTCTTCGAAATCTTTACATAAGAATGCAAAAAAAAAAACATATTGTTTATTATATATTATATCTAATAGTATGTTTTCATTACATGAAGTAAGATTTTATCTATTACAATGAAGTATACATTCATATCAGATTCATTTCTATAATAAATTATAAGAAATTAGATCACTTAGAAAATATATACTCCATCTGTTTTTAAATAAGTGTCATTTTAACTGCTTTTTTTGGTTCAACAAAAAGTGTCACTTTTCAATTTTAATGCAAATTATATTTACTTTCAACTGAAAATTAATTGCAAACTACATTGATTTTATAAATAATTTTATTTATCTAAAATACTATTGGTCAAAAAAATATAATTATTAACAATTGCATATATTTCAACAACTTTCTTAATTTGTGTGAAAAGTGTCAGCGTGACACTTATTCGAAAACGGAGGGAGTAAGACTTTAGTTTCTTTATATTCTTTTCTGTTATAGAAAAGTTTAATATTAGTTAAAATTAATTAAAATGTTTCTTGAGATTGAACTTTAAGGTTTAATGTGGTACATAGGTCACTATTTCTTACAGCACATGCTTACAGCATTCAAACATTTCAATAGGTCGGTCAATATATTGTTGAATATTATTGTGTTTATAAAAGTTATAAAATGTTGATCAAAAAAAGTTTTAAAATATGATAAATATTTAAAATACTATCCGATAAACATTGAAAATAGTATCATTTATATTAAAGTGAAAACAAGTATCCATTTAAAATTATTAAGAAAGTACTTGTCGTTTCTATTAGTTCAAACTTCGAACTCTATCATCTACGGCTCAAGCTGAAAAAGACACTACTACTTCAGCTGCTCAAGAAAGTGAAGTGGGACACGACAACAGTCCTAATCATTAGTCAAGTTGAGCCCAAACTCACCCAACTCACTCCAACGGCTCTCTCACGTAAAGACAAAGGCAAAGAGATTCAGTCGAAAACAGAGGAAAGCGTGTTGCAGTCTCTATAGTACAGTAAAGGAGTGGGGTCCCAAAATGTACAACTCCTTCTCATCCCTTGATTCTCTACCAACAACTGGATGATGCCAAGTGGAGATACAACTAGGTTTTAGTCTCTTCTAGTCGATCTATTTAAGCAATGTAATCAATCGCTCAATGTTCAACATCAAGAGAAGCAGTAATACTAGTACATCTTCAACCTCCAACTTTCAGTTTTTGCAGAATGGCAGGTCAGGTTCCGAGTGTCGTTAGTTGTTCGTGGAGTCCCAGTTCAACTCACGTGCTTTACCATTGCGTCTGTCACTCTGAGATCGATGCTAGGGTTTTCCGGAGCGGAAGCAGCTTATTTCACATCAACGGCTCTCCCGTCAAGCCAGTGATAAAGGCCTCTATCGAGGGTGACAAATTCCACACCTCTGTCACACACTGCAACTTCGCCGTCAACATCACTTGCGATGGGTCTTCGACACGTGTTTCTGTTGATCCTACCGAGATTCGTTCTTTGTTGTAAGGGTTTTTTTAATTTATTTTGGGTGTTGTTTGACTTCTAGCTTGAGCATCGAGAAATAAGAACTTAAGAGCTTCTCTCTACTGCTTGATCTTTGCTCTTTGTTTGTTTGTTTGTGATGGAAACATTTGCTGAAATGTTTTGAAATAAAATGATGTTGCACTTGCAAAAGATATTATAAATAAAAATTCTACAGGGGAAATAGTCATAAGACGATGTGGTAATGATAATGCACTTTCAGAATATAATAATGTCTAAATTCTACAGAGGAAACTAGTCAAAAGACGATCATTG